>JAPXFY010004467.1:15000-17922 GCA_030674185.1 Monoplex corrugatus | reverse complement strand
ACCCCCCCCCCCCCCCCCCTTAGTTTCAGTGTTTTTTTCCTCCTCCTGTTTTAAGCCGTGTTCTTTGTTTGTTGTTTGTTTGCCTATTGTTTGTTTTGTTTCTTTCTGTATTTTGTTGTCCTTTGTTTGTTTTGTTGTGTCTTGTTGTTTGTATATTGTGTTGTTTGTTTGTTGTGCGTATTATTTGTTGTTTGTTTGTTGTGCGTATATTTGTTGTTTGTTTGTTGTGCGTATATTTGTTGTTTGTTTGGTTTTCCTTTGTTGTTTGTTGTTTATTTGTTTAGTTTTTTGTGGGTTTTTTTTGTTCGTTTGTTTGCTTGTTTGATTTTAAACTTGTTTGCTTGTTTGTTTATTTCCTTGTTTGTTTGTTGTTTGTTTATCTATTTGCTTGTTTGTTTATTGTTTGTTTATTTACTTGTTTGTATGTTTGGTTTATTATTACTTGTTGTTTGTTCCGTTTGTTTATTGTTTGTTTGGTTTGTTGTTGTTTGTTTGGTTGATTTGATCCTTTCTTAATTTTGCAGTGGATGATACGTTTGTGTGTGTGTGTGTTTTGTGTGTGTGTGTGTGTGTGTGTGTGTGTGTGTGTGTGTGTGTATGTATGTATGTTTTGTGTGTGTGTGTATGTGTGTGTGTGTATGTTTGTGTATGTGTGTATGTGTGTGTCTGTATGTGTGTGTATGTGTGTGTGTGTTTGTGTGTGTGTGTCTGTATGTGTGTGTGTATGTATGTATATATATATTATATTATATATATATATATATGTGTGTGTGTGTGTGTGTGTGTGTGTGTGTTCGTTCGTTCGATGCTTGATTTAACGTTTTTTTCACTATAAGTGATATTAGACAGTGTGTGTGTGTGTGTGTGTGTGTGTGGTGTGTTTTGTGTGTGTGTGTGTGTGTGTGTGTGTGTGTGTGTGTGTGTGGTATGTGTGTGTGTGTGTGTCTGTGTGTTTTGTGTTTATGCGAGCTGCTTTGATGTTTCCATAAACCACCGATAATTGTTTGTTGTTTGGTTGTTTATTCGCTTGGTTGGTTCGTCTTTCTCTCTTATCACTGCAGCATAAAACGTCTTGTGACGGGGACATGCTGTGAGTGTTTATGTTTCCATTAGCCACCGAGCACTGACAGGGCTTTGAGTATTATTTTTTTTACATGTATATTCGATGCCAGAACACATGAGAGAAGGAAGGTGGGGGTGGGGGGGGGGGGGGGGTTACGCAGGCACTAACTGACAGGTCTGAGGTCAAGCTGACCTCTGGAAGTCAGAAAACATCTTCAATCTTTACCCACCAGAGAGAGAAGTTAGAAGACATTTTCAGACTTTACCCACCAGAGAGGGAAGTTAGAAGACATTTTCAGACTTTTACCCACCAGAGAGGGAAGTTAGAAGACATTTTCAGACTTTACCCACCAGAGAGGGAAGTTAGAAGACATTTTCAGTCTTTACCCACCTGTTGGGGATGTTAGAAGACATTTCCAGTCTTTACCCACCTGTCGGGGAAGTTAGAAGACATTTTCAGTCTTTAGCCACCAGAGGGGGAAGTTAGAAGACATTTTCAGACTTTACCCACCAGAGAGGGAAGTTAGAAGACATCTTCAGACTTTACCCACTAGAGGGGGAAGTTAGAAGACATCTTCAGACTTTACCCACCAGAGGGGAAGTTAGAAGACATTTTCAGTCTTTACCACCAGAGGAGGAAGTTAGAAGACATCTTCAGACTCTACCCACCAGAGGGGGAAGTTAGAAGACATTTTCAGTCTTTACCCACCAGAATCTTTACTCACCTTTTGGGAAATAAGAAAATGAGACGGGGAGAGTAAGAGGGACGGAAAAGGGGAAAACAAAAGGGAGAAAGGAAGATAGGGGACAGAGAGAGAGGAGAGAGAGAGAGAGAGAGAGAGAGAGAGAGAGAGAGAGAGAGAGAGACAGACAGACAGAGACAGAGATCAAAAGAACACAATTCGAATTTAAACGTGAACTTTTAGAGATCAGATTCTAAATTCAAATAAAAGCCTGATCCCTTTTCTTTATTATAGGGATTCTACGAAGAGAGATGGCCCGTAGCCCACATGGTTAATCGTAAAAACACCAGGAGACCAAATCACAGCCGCTATCTGTCAAGCTGTCGCTGTCTTCATTCAGATGATCTGTCGTTGTGTTTGAATGAGAGGAGATGGGTGTGTTGATTGTCCTGTCATCATCATCATCAGGTGCCTTGCCGCATGGTGTTGGCGATTATGGACTTTCATCTGTCTCTATCACTTGTTGCCTCAGGCATCTCTTCCACCCTCCTTGTCCCCAGCCACTCTGCAAGTCCGTCTAGTATCTTCTCCCTGCATCTACCGGTGCTCTCTTTCCCTACAGCTTTCCATTGTGACCAGGTGCTCCAATTCCCCTTTCCTCATAAAATGGCCTATAAATGTTGCCTGTCTTTTCCTAATTTTCCTTATGAATGATCTACTTGTGTCTGCCTCCATCAAGACTGTCTCGTTTGTTTTCTTTGCTGTCCATAGAACTCTCAACATTCTTCTTAGAAACTACATCTCGGCTGCCTCAATCTTGTTCTGGCTTTGTTTGTTGACTGTCCACGCCTCGCAACCGTACAACAGTATTGGTTCTATATAACATTCAAGAACTCTCTTCCTGATGTTAATTGATAGGCATTTGTTGGTAAGAATGCTTGTCATCTTCTTGAATGTTGTTTTGGGCTTGGCCGATTCTGCCGGCTATTTCTGATGTGCATCTGCCGTCTGGTGAAATGATCGTTCCAGGTATTTAAACTTATCAAACTGTTTCAAGGTTGTGCCGTTTGCTGTTATTTTGCATGAGGGAATTTCATGTTTTTTACTGATCACCATAACTTCAGTCAGTCTTCCTGCTGTTAAGTTCCAACCCCTTACATTTGCTTTCTATTTCTAG
>JAPXFY010004467.1:0-10000 GCA_030674185.1 Monoplex corrugatus | reverse complement strand
AACAGCATTCAAGAAGATGACAAGCATTCTTACCAAAGAGAGTTCTTGAATGTTATATAGAACCAATACTGTTGTACGGATGCGAGGCGTGGACAGTCAGCAAGCAAAGCCAGAGCAAGATCGAGGCAGCCGAGATGTGGTTTCTCAGAAGAATGTTGAGAGTTCCATGGACAGCAAAGAAAACAAACGAGACAGTCTTGATGGAGGCAAACACTAGTAGATCACTCATAAGGAAGATTAGGAAAAGACAAGCAACATTTATAGGCCATTTTATGAGGAAGGGGGATTTGGAGCACCTGGTTACAACGGGAAAGCTGGAGGGAAAGAGAGCACCAGGTAGACCAAGGAGAGAATGCTGGACGGACTTGCAGAGTGGCTGGGGATGAGGAGGGTGGGGGAGATGCTGGGGGCAACGAGAGATAGAGATGGTTGGAAGTCCATGGTCGCCAACGCCATGCGGCAGGGCACCTGATGATGATGATGATGATGATTCCTTTTCTCACACTGAAGACAGCAGCAGGGAAGTTTCAGTCTTTTTTCTTAATTTTTTTTGTATCTAGTGTTTGTTTGTTGGTAATCTTACGCTTGACAAAGGCCAGTTGGCCGAAAATTTTCGCCTGTCTTGTTTTATTGTATTAAATACGCGTTCATATTCTTCTTTCGTGTTTTTTTCTGGTTTCTTATATATGTTTAAATTTGTATTGAGATATGTTTTTTTCGAGATCCCCTATGTGATAAATTGGACGGAGAGGTCAATGCCAGGGGCATCTCCTTAGATTACGTGTACGAATGCATCGATGTGTGTACTTAATTTTCTTTTCCTTGTTGTCCTGTTGAAGTATTATGTGTGTGCATTGAGGCAGTTTTAGCCGTGATATGGCTTTATGCAATGGGCTGGGCTTTAACCCTTTGATCTCTGTATTCTTTCCACCAGCACCTTGCATTGTCAGCCATCCCTGCAAAGCAAAAACGTAACCCTTTGATTCCCTCAACCTATCCACCAACTGCCTGCAGGATGCTGGTAGATAGGGTGAGGGAGTGAGAGAGTTAAGGTTTTCCAGTTGGTGGATGCGTTGCGGGAGTCAGAGGGTTAATTCAAAATAACAGTAGCAGTAGTAACTCCTCCAGTAAATTCGGTGATTCCGAGTCTGTGTTAGTGTACATATCTATGGTGTATGAAAGTGATAGTTGAAAAGGTCACAGAATTACATAGTATCTCAATACCCCCAACCCCACTTTCAACCCTCTTTCCTCACCTTTGATGACCGCCCGCTCATACTCACCCCGCCCCCTCCCCGCCACAACACACACACACACACACACACACACACACACACACACACACACACACACACACACACACACACACACACACACACACACAACACATTTACGTGAACATTGTCAACATTTGATGAACAGGTTTTGTTCCATTCCAATGATAGACTGATGTAGACTTGGTAAAATAGGCTCCAATGATAGACATACAGTACTTGTATAAAAAGGTAAAAGATAATGACCAGGTAAAATGGCTCTAATGATAGACTGATACAGTACTGGTATAAAAATATATAGACTAGGTAAAATAGGCTCCAACGATAGACTGATACAATACTAGTATAAATATATATAGACTAGGTAAAATAGGCTCCAATGATAGACTGATACAGTACTGGTATAAAAAATATATAGACTAGGTAAAATAGGCTCCAACGATAGACTGATACAGTACTGGTATAAAAAATATATAGACTAGGTAAAATAGGCTCCAGTGATAGACTGATACAGTACTGGTATAAATAGATATAGAGTAGGTAAATAGGCTCCAATGATAGACTGATACAGTACTGGTATAAATAGATATAGAGTAGGTAAATAGACTCCAATGATAGACTGATACAGTACTGGTATAAATATATATAGAGTAGGTAAATAGACTCCAATGATAGACTGATACAGTACTGGTATAAATAGATATAGAGTAGGTAAATAGGCTCAATGATAGACTGATACAGTACTGGTATAAATAGATATAGAGTAGGTAAATAGGTTCCAATGATAGACTGATACAGTATGGTATAAATAGATATAGAGTAGGTAAATAGGCTCCAATGATAGACTGATACAGTACTGGTATAAATATATATAGAGTAGGTAAATAGGCTCCAATGATAGACTGATACAGTACTGGTATAAATATATATAGACTAGGTAAAATAGGCTCAATGATAGACTGATACAGTACTGGTATAAATAGATATAGAGTAGGTAAATAGGTTCCAATGATAGACTGATACAGTATTGGTATAAATAGATATAGAGTAGGTAAAATAGGCTCCAATGATAGACTGTTTACAGTATTGTATAAATAGATATAGATAGGTAAATAGGCTCCAATGATAGACTGATACAGTACTGGTATAAATAGATATAGATAGGTAAATAGGCTCCAATGATAGACTGATACAGTACTGGTATAAATAGATATAGACTAGGTAAATAGGTTCAATGATAGACTGATACAGTATGGTATAAATAGATATAGACTAGGTAAATAGGTTCCAATGATAGACTGATACAGTATTGGTTATAAATAGAGTATAGACTAATATAGACTGATACGTACTGGTTAAATAAAAAGACTAGGTAATACTTCAATGATAGACTGATACAGTATTGGTATAAATAGATATAGACTAGGTAAATAGGCTTCAATGATAGACTGATACAGTACTGGTATAAATAGATATAGAGTAGGTAAATAGACTCCAATGATAGACTGATACAGTACTGGTATAAATAGATATAGAGTAGGTAAATAGACTCCAAGATAGACTGATACAGTATTGGTATAAATAGATATAGAGTAGGTAAATAGACTTCAATGATAGACTGATACAGTACTGGTATAAATAGATATAGACTAGGTAAATAGGTTCCAATGATAGACTGATACAGTACTGGTATAAATAGATATAGAGTAGGTAAATAAGGCTTCAATGATAGACTAATACAGTACTGGTATAAATAGATATAGACTCGGTAAATAGACTCCAATGATAGACTGATACAGTACTGGTATAAATAGATATAGAGTAGGTAAATAGACTTCAATGATAGACTGATACAGTACTGGTATAAATAGATATAGAGTAGGTAAATAGACTTCAACGATAGACTGATACAGTACTGGTATAAATAGATATAGACTAGGTAAATAGGCTCCAATGATAGACTGATACAGTACTGGTATAAATAGATATAGGACTAGGTAAATAGACTCCAATGATAGACTGATACAGTACTGGTATAAATAGATATAGAGTAGGTAAATAGGCTTCAATGATAGACTGATACAGTATTGGTATAAATAGATATAGACTAGGTAAATAGGCTTCAATGATAGACTGATACAGTATTGGTATAAATAGATATAGATCGGTTAAATAGACTCCAATGATAGACTGATACAGTATTGGTATAAATAGATATAGATAGGTAAATAGGCTCCAATGATAGACTGTCAGTATAGGTAGGTAAATAGGCTTAAATGATAGACTGATACAGTATGGTATAAATAGATATAGACTAGGTAAATAGGCTCCAATGATAGACTGATACAGTACTGGTATAAATAGATATAGAGTAGGTAAATAGACTTCAATGATAGACTGATACAGTACTGGTATAAATATATAGAGTAGGTAAATAGGTTCCAACGATAGACTGATACAGTACTGGTATAAATAGATATAGAGTAGGTAATAGACTTCAATGATAGACTGATACAGTACTGGTATAAATAGATATAGACTGGTTAAATAGACTCAATGATAGACTGATACAGTACTGGTATAAATAGATATAGAGTAGGTAAATAGACTTCAATGATAGACTGATACAGTACTGGTATAAATAGATATAGATAGGTAAATAGGCTCCAATGATAGACTGATACAGTACTGGTATAAATAGATATAGAGTAGGTAAATAGACTTCAATGATAGACTGATACAGTACTGGTATAAATAGATATAGACTAGGTAAATAGACTTCAATGATAGACTGATACAGTACTGGTATAAATAGATATAGAGTAGGTAAATAGACTTCAATGATAGACTGATACAGTACTGGTATAAATAGATATAGAGTAGGTAAATAGGCTTCAATGATAGACTGATACAGTACTGGTATAAATAGATATAGAGTAGGTAAATAGACTTCAATGATAGACTGATACAGTACTGGTATAAATAGATATAGACTAGGTAAATAGACTTCAATGATAGACTGATACAGTACTGGTATAAATAGATATAGAGTAGGTAAATAGACTTCAATGATAGACTGATACAGTACTGGTATAAATAGATATAGACTAGGTAAATAGACTTCAATGATAGACTGATACAGTACTGGTATAAATAGATATAGAGTAGGTAAATAGACTTCAATGATAGACTGATACAGTACTGGTATAAATAGATATAGAGTAGGTAAATAGACTCCAATAATAGACTGATACAGTACTGGTATAAATAGATATAGACTAGGTAAATAGGCTTCAATGATAGACTGATACAGTACTGGTATAAATAGATATAGACTAGGTAAATAGACTTCAATGATAGACTGATACAGTACTGGTATAAATAGATATAGAGTAGGTAAATAGACTTCAATGATAGACTGATACAGTACTGGTATAAATAGATATAGACTAGGTAAATAGACTTCAATGATAGACTGATACAGTACTGGTATAAATAGATATAGAGTAGGTAAATAGGCTTCAATGATAGACTGATACAGTACTGGTATAAATAGATATAGAGTAGGTAAATAGACTTCAACGATAGACTGATACAGTACTGGTATAAATATATATAGACTAGGTAAATAGGCTCCAATGATAGACTGTTACAGTATAGAGTAGGTAAATAGACTTCAATGATAGACTGATACAGTACTGGTATAAATAGATATAGTGTAGGTAAATAGGCTCCAATGATAGACTGATACAGTACTGGTATAAATATATATAGACTCGGTTAAATAGACTCCAACGATAGACTGATACTATACTAGCATAAAAAGACATAAACTAGGTAAAACAATCTAGGTAGGACCTCAGGACTTGGCCAGCTCATCGGTTAATGTGCAGACTTGAGACTTGTGCCATGATCACCATACACACGGCTCCTGTGAAGTTTGTGCACATGGAATTCATTCCTAATGCGGAGACGTCATCTTAAGAAACTGAAACTGAAACAGCGTAGAGGTCTAGTCCCCCGTGGGGATGCCGGGGGCTCTTTCAGTGTAAATAATATTCCCACCTTCTGGAAATTGTGTGCTAGAAATGTCCGCTTTTCTGTCACCCTCTTTGTTTCTTTCTTCCTCCTTTCCTTTCTGTCATTTCTTCCTATCATTGTCTGCCTTGCTGGTCCATTCACCTGTATATGTTCGATAGTCTTGCATACTTTTCTCTTAGGATTGATCATTGGCTACATGTATTAAGTGCATTTTTTTGGCTCTAGTAAAGTGAGATATACTGAAGCAATTTTAGGTAATTTAGACCCGGTTTTTCTAAGAAGAATGTTAAGGGTTCCATGGACAGCAAAGAAAACAAACGAGACAGTCTTGATGGAGGCAGACACAAGTAGATCACTCATAAGGAAGATTAGAAAAAGACAGGCAACATTTATAGGCCATTTTCTGAGGAAGGGGGATTTGGAGCACCTGGTCACAACGGGAAAGCTGGAGGGAAAGAGAGCACCGGGTAGACCCAGGGAGAAAATGCTGGATGAACTTGCAGAGTGGCTGGGGACGAGGAGGGTGGGGGAGATGCTAGGGGCAACAAGAGATAGAGGCAGATGGAAATCCATGATCGCCAACGCCATGCGGTAGGGCACCTGATGATGATGATGATGATGATGATGATGATGATGAGACCCGTTTTTGTGTATGTTTTGGTGTCCTTCGTTATGTTTGAATTAGTGTTCAGGTATGTTTTTTTAAATCCCCTGTGTGATAAATTGGATAGAGTGCTCAACACCAGGGGCATCTCTTTACATTATATGCGCGAATGCATTGATATGTGTACTTACTTTTCTTTTCCTTTTTTTTTCTCTGTTGAAGTGCTGTGTATGTATTGAAATGTTTATAGCCCTGATACGGCTCTACGCAGTCGGCTGGGCTTTAAACAACAATCATCATCATCATCAGGTGCCTTGCCGCATGGCGTTGGCGATCATGAACCTCCATCTATCTCTATCTCCCAAGCATCTCCCCCACCCTCCTCGTCCACAGCCACTCCGCAAGCCCGTCTAGCATTTTCTCCCTGGGTTTACCTGGTGCTCTCTTTCCCTCCAGTTTTCCCGTTGTGACCAGGTGCTCCGAATCCCCCTTCCTCATAAAATGGCCTATTAAGCAGCAGTAAGAATAAGAAGCTGTGTAGACATGCCCAAAATTAAAAGACCTCAGAGAATTCTCATGACATTACGTAGAAACATTAGTATTTTGGGCCGTCCTACACAGGGCCCTTCCCCCTCCCTACACACACACACACATACACACACACACACACACACACACACACACACACACACACGCACACGCACACATACACACACATACACACATACACCACACACACACACACACATACACACACACACATACACATACATACACAGACATACACCACACACACACACACATACACACACGCACACACACATATATGCACACTTACACATACACATGCACACTTACACACACACACACCACACACTTCACACACACACACACTTCACACACACACACAAACACACACACACACACACACACACACTTACACACACACACTCACACACACACACACACACACACACACACCACACACACACAACACACACACACACACACACACAAATTATGCAGTGCCACTCATCCACACATAACGAAGGAAACAGCTGGTCCTCTTGATACCGGAGTCATACAAAAAGTATCCCCCACGCAAGAATTGCTCCGGACATTTCCTGAAGATTAAAATTTCTGCTGTTTGTTCAGTTTGTCTAGAAATTCAACTTGCAAAACATTTTGGAATCAAGGATAGTGGCGTTAGGTCCCTTCGGACTTATACAGCTCGTCCTGGCTATTTTACATATGCAGTGTAAGCATAACAAAACAAAACAAAACAAAACAACATAACACAATGTCAAAGAAGTGATACAAATGAATTGTAATGAAATGTTGTGTCTGTTAGTCAGACTATATACAAAAGCATTAAAGACAAAAAGGAACCCCTACAAAAAGCAGGTACATGCCTACCATAGCATTAACAACAACAACAAAAAACAGGTACATGCCTACCATAGCATTAACAACAACAACAAAAAACAAACAAAAAAACAAAAACAAAAAACAAACACACACAAGAATATTAAAAATAATAACATAACATAACATAATAATGGTATTTGCAGTAATAATGTATACACTTGAAATGATAACATAACATAATAATGGTATTTGCAGTAATAATGTATACACCTTGAAATAATAACATAACATAATAATGGTATTTGCAGTAATAATGTATACACCATGAAATAATAACAACATAATAATGGTATTTGCAGTAATAATGTATCCACCATGAAATAATAACATAACATAATAATGGTATTTGCAGTAATAATGTATCCACCTTGAAATAATAACATAACATAATAATGGTAATTGCAGTAATAATGTATACACCTTGAAATAATAACATAACATAATAATGGTATTTGCAGTAATAATGTATACACCTTGAAATAATAACATAACATAATAATGGTATTTGCAGTAATAATGTATACACCTTGAAATAATAACATAACATAATAATGGTATTTGCAGTAATAATGTATACACCTTGAAATAATAACATAACATAATAATGGTATTTGCAGTAATAATGTATACACCTTGAAAAAATAACATAACATAATAATGGTATTTGCAGTAGTAATGTATACACCTTGAAATAATAACATAACATAATAATGGTATTTGCAGTAATAATGTATACACCTTGAAATAATAACATAACATAATAATGGTATTTGCAGTAATAATGTATACACCTTGAAATAATAACATAACATAATAATGGTATTTGCAGTTATAATGTATACACCTTTAAATAATAACATAACATAATAATGGTATTTGCAGTAATAATGTATACACCTTGAAATAATAACATAATAATGGTATTTGCAATAATAATGTATACACCTTGAAATAATAACATAACATAATAATGGGATTTGCAGTAATAATGTATACACCTTAAAAATAACAACGTCACATAATAATGGGATTTGCAGCAATAACATATACACCTTTATAAAAATGAAGAGGGTATAAATGAAACAAATTGTAGCCATAAAATCGAAGAAAAACATGAAATGAAAAGACAGAAATTGATAGGCATAAAACCAAAGTAAAAGATGAATATGAAAGAAGCGAAGAGAACGTACATGAAGAAGGAGAGGGGTGGGGGTGGGGTGGTGAGACATGTCAGCTGACGCCATGCTGATAATAGAGGATCTATTATAACATGCAACGTCAAAGAATTTATGAAAATAAAATATAATGTGATGTAGAATTCCTTATGTCAATCGAACAAGTGCAAGAACATGATTCATCACAATTGAGAATATCGATATGCACTCTTCTAAAATTTGACTGTAAATATCTAGACTCCTTCAGTATGTGGAAAAGCTTATGAGCTGCTGCTGCTGCTGCTGCGGATGATGATGATGATGATGATGATGATAATAGTAATAATAATGATAATAAAAATGAGAAGAAGAAGAAGAACAACAACAGCAACAACAACGACAACAACAAAAATAAAACAAACATTAACAACAACGACAACAATAACAACAACAACCACGACGACGACGACAACAACAACAACAACGATGACGATGATGTTGATAGTGGTGATAATGATGATGATGATGATGATACTACTACTACTACTACTACTGCTACTGCCACTGCTACTACTACTTCTACTTCTGACGACGACGACGATGATGATAATGATGATGATGAGGCTGATAAAGACAAAACAGCACAACAACAACAACAACAATAATAATGATAATAATAATAATATAATAATAATAGTAATAATAATAATATATTATTAATAATAATAATAATAATGATAATGATAACAATGATATCCTTATATAACTAGAAATACAACTACAAAAAATAGAAAACGAAAATAAATGAATAAAGTGAGAGAGAGAGAGAGAGAGAGAGAGAGAGAGAGAGAGAGAGACAGAGACAGAGAGAGAGAGAGAGAGAGAGAGAGAGAGAGAAGAGAGAGGAGAGACCCTCCCCCTCCCAAACAACCACACAACGAACAAATCAAACAAAAAACAAATCAAACAAAAGCAACTAAACCACAGACTTCACTGGTTAATTAAGGACACTGATTTATATCGACCGATGGGGTGTAAATTGTCTGCCTGTCTGTCCTGAGCAAAATACAATGTGTTGGTAAATAATATTTCATAGAGCTGTTGGTTGGGTGTGTGTGTACAAAGTGAAAGTGAGAGAGAAGAGAAAGAGAGAGAGAGAGATTGTGTGTGTGTGTGTGTGTGTGTCTGTCTGTCTTTCTGATTGTGCGTGTGTGTGCGTGCGTGCGAGTGTGTGTGTGTGTGTGTGTGTGTGTGGAGAGAGAGAGAGAGAGAGCGACAGAGAGAGAGCGAGAGGGATATTGTGTATGTGTGTGTGTCTGTCTTTGTGTGTATGTGCGTGAGAGAGAGAGAGAGAGAGAGAGAGAGAGAAAGAGAAAAAGAGAGGAGAGGAGAGAGAGAAAGAGAGAGAGAGAGAGAGAGAGAGAGAGAGAGAGAAGGTTGAAGAAACAGGAGTTGAAATATTGTAAACAATACACACATACACACGCTCTCTTTCTCTC
>JAPXFY010004466.1:10000-17924 GCA_030674185.1 Monoplex corrugatus | reverse complement strand
CACAATTCCTTTGATCTCTTACATTCAAAAGCGCCTTTGATATTTCGTTTAGGGCACGTTGTCTTCGTTGACGCCCCTTGTTCAACAAAAGTAGGGAAATCAACAGCCATCAAGGCTGTGTGCGGAGGAAAAAAAAAAGAGGGAAGGGGAAATACAGATATAAACAGGAAGTGGGAAAAAAATGGACGAACTTAAAAAAGAAAGCAAGCAAGCATAAAATAAACGAATCAATTTATCCATTGGTAAATAAATCGATAAATTAAGAAAGTGTGTTTCATTGCCTGTCTTAGTTTCTCTCTGTCTCTGTCTGTCTGTCTGTCTGTCTGTTTCCCCTTTTCTCTCTCCCCTCTTTCTCTCTCTCGGGTCTGCCCCTCTCTCTGTCTCTCTCTCTCTTTTGTCTTTCGGGTCTCTGTTTGTCTCTCTGTCTCCCCCCTTATGTCTCATTATCTCTGTCATTGCCCTCTCCCCCCTCTGTCTCCCCTCCCCTCTTTTTTTTCTTTTTCCCCCTCTTTCTCTTTCTTTTTCTCTCTCCCATCCCCTCTTTTTCCCTCCCTCTGTCCCTCTGTCCGGGTCCTCTCTGTCTCCCCCCTTCTCTCTGTCTCTCTCTCTGTCCCTCTGCCCTCTCTCTGTCTCTCTCTGTCTCCTGCCCTCCTCTCTCTCGGGCCCTCTCTCTGTCTCTCTCCCCTCTCTCTCGGGTCTCCCCTCTCTCTCCTTTGTCTCTCTCTTTTCCCCCTTCTCTCTCTGTCTCTCTCGCCCTCCCGTCTCCCCTCTCTCCCCTTTCCTCTGCCCCTCGGCCCTCTCTCTGTCTCTCTCTGTCTCTCTCCTCTGTCTGTCTCCCCTCTCTCTCCTCTCCTCCCCATGCACAAACACACACACATACACATACAAACAAAAAAAACACACAAACACAAAAAAACCACACGCACACACCACACACACACTCAAAACACTCAAACACCCCAAAACACACACACACACACAAAATGCAAACCCCACACACACACACTCTCTCCTCTCAACACACACACACACCACACACAAAAAACACACACACACAAAACACACAAAACACACAAAACACACACACACACACACACACACAACCGCCCGAAAATTTCACCACATGTGGCATGATAATATAGACGGCAAAGCAAAGACAGCCCAACACACACAAAAGACAATAATAATTGACCAAAAATTCCCCTTTAAATCTCTTACATTCACAGCGCCTTTGAAATTTCTGTTTATGGCACGTTGTCTTCGTTGACGACCTTGTTCAACACAGTATGCATCAACAGCCATCAAGGCTGTGCGCGGGAAAAAAAGATGGAAGGGAAATAAGATATAAGACAGGAATATAGGAAAGAATGGACGAATCTAACAAGCAAGCAAGCCATCAATAAACTGATCAATTTATCCATTGGTAAATAGATCGATCAATTAAGAAAGTGTTTCATTGCTGTCTTAGCTTCTCTCAGTCTCTGTCTGTCTGTCTGTCTGTTTCTCTCTCTGTCTGTCTGTCTGCCTGTCTGTCTCTGTCTCTCTCTCTCTCTCTGTCTTTCTGTCTGTCTGTCTCTCTCTGTCTCTCTATGTCTCATTATCTCTCTGTCTGTCTGTCTGTCTGTTTGTCTCTCTTTCTCTTTCTCTCTCCCATCTCTCTCTCTCTTTCTCTTTCTCTCTCCCATCTCTCTCTCTCTTTCTCCCTCCCTCTCTCTCTCTCTCTCTCTCTCTCTCTCACACACACGCACACACACATACACATACAAACACACAAACACACACAAGCACACGCACACACACACACCTACACACTCAAAACACTCACACATACACACACACACACACACACACACACAAACACACACACACACACACACACACATACACATACACACACACACACACTCTTACACAGACACACTGAAAAAGACAGCCTTTCTCAACAGACAGATCATCTTGCAGGACGATAAACCTTCACTATGATCTTCAGTCCACACAGGAACGTAGCTAGGTACAACCTTTGCTATGATCTTCATCCTACGCATCAACGTAGCTAGGTACAACCTTTGCTATGATCTTCATCCTACGCATCATCGTAGCTAGGTACAACCTTTGCTATGATCTTCATCCTACGCATCATCGTAGCTGGGTACAACCTTTGCTATGATCTTCATCCTACGCATCATCGTAGCTAGGTACAACCTTTGCTATGATCTTCATCCTACGCATCATCGTAGCTAGGTACAACCTTTGCTATGATCTTCATCCTAAGCATCATCGTAGCTAGGTACAACCTTTGCTATGATCTTCATCCTACGCATCATCGTAGCTGGGTACAACCTTTGCTATGATCTTCATCCTACGCATCATCGTAGCTGGGTACAGCCTTTGCTATGATCTTCATCCTACGCATCATCGTAGCTGGGTACAGTTGTGAAACAGTCCTGAAAGTCACTGATGGCCTTCTGGAGGCTGTCCACACGGTAATATCATCTTCTTCTTGTTCGTTTTTGCTCAAAAGGAGTAAACATACAGTCATTGACTGTATTGATCAAAGCACGCTCTTTTCTTGCATTCATTACGCACTTGACATTTCAGATACGACCTGTTTTTTTTGTTGCTCATATCTTGCGTTTTAGTAACAAAAAACGAGAGGGATAGAGAGAGGGAGAAAGAGACAGGGGAGGGAGAAAGAAAAAAGGAAAGAGACAGACAGACAGACAGAGACAGAGAGACAGAGAGAGACAGAGACAGAGAGAGACAGAAAGAGAGACAGAGAGAGAGAGTGAGAGAGACACACACACACAGAAAGAGAGACAGAGAGAGACAGAAAGAGAGAGAGAGACAGAGAGAGAGAGAAAGAAAGAAAGAGAGAAAGAGACAGACAGACAGACAGGCAAACAGACAGAGAGTGAGAACGAGAAAGGAAGAGACAGACAGAGACAGAGAGACAGAGAGAGAAACAGAGAGACACAGAGAGAGAGAGACAGAGAGACAAGAGAGAGAAATAGAGAAAAGCAGAGAGAGAGAGAGAAAGAGAAGGAGAGGGGGAAGAGAGAGAGAGAGAGCGACAGAGACAGAGACACAGAGAGAGACAGAGAGAGAGAGAAAATCAACACAAGATAATCAAGCCATTCTCCCTCTCTTTATACAATAATCATTCTATGAAATATACATTTTGTATTTCTCAAGGTCATTACCATCTTGAAGAAGTGCTGGTTGAAACAAAAAACAAAAACAAACAAACAAACAAAAAAGGGGGTTGGGGGTGGGGTGCCTAGGATAATGCTATACTGTCGCAACAATAGAACGGAACGTACATGTTGTCTGAAGTTCCTAAGAAAGTGCTGTTCTCACACCTTCTTCACAACACGTTGTCCTTAGGTTTTATTTATTTATTTATTTATCTATTTATTTATCTATCTATCTATCTATCTATTTATTTATTTATTTATTTATTTATTTATTCATTTATTTATTTATTTACTTATTTGTTTGTTTATTTATTATTTATTTATCTATTTATTTATTTATCTATTTAATCATTCATCTGTTTATTTATTTATTCATCTGTATATTTATTTATTTATTCATTTATTTGTTTACGTCCATGTGACCTTCATCTCGGTGCAACGACTTACATTTTATGTTTTCGCTATTCTTCAGGAGTCCATCTTTGACATAAATTTGATGAAAATGTCTCCAAAAATAACTAAGAAAATCTTGCCAACACATTTCCGTCACAGACAGACAAACACATGATTGATATGCGGGAATCTGTCCTTTTAAAGGGAGACTGAAACAGGCTGTATCCGTTTGTGGTAAAGAAAATGTATTTAGGTGTGTATGTACAGTGTATGTATGTATGTATGTATGTATGTATGTATGTATGTATGTATGTATGTATGTATGTATGTATGTATGTATGTATGTATGTATGTATCCATAATGTATGTACAGTGTATGTATGTATGTATGTGTGTATGTATGTACAGTGTATGTATGTATGTATGTATGTATGTATGCATGTTTGATGTATGTATTTATGTATGTATATGTGTGTATGTATGTATGTATGTATGTACGTATGTATGTGTGTATGTGTATAGGTGTGAATGTGTGTATGCGTGTATGCTGTATGTGTGTATGCATGTGTGCATGTGTACATGTGTGCATGTGTGAATGTGTGCATGCATGCATTTATGCATGTATGCATGTGTGTATGTATGTATATACATGTATACATGTATGTATGTATGTATGTATGTAATATGTATGTATGTATGTATTCAAGTATGTACGTACTCATGTATGTATGTATTCATGTATGTATTCATGTCTGTATGACCTTCATCTCGATTTCAATATTATGTGTTCGCGTCTTCTCAATGGTCCACATGTTTGATATATATTTGATGAAAATATCTCTAGAAGTCGCTAAGAAAATAGTGCTAACACACTTCCGTCACAGACAGGGGAACATACGATAGATACGAAAGAATCTCCCTTTGAAAAGGCTATAACCTTTTGCGGCGAAGAAAATAAACGACAGGCAACACCTCTCAATTAAAATAAATTTGCTAAAACAGCGCTGTGTTGGAAGGGGACGGAGAACAGATTATAAGACTTCAAAGAATGACTGGAGTGACTTTTGTAAAAATCATCATCAAGTGCCCTGCCGCATGGCTTTGGCGGTCATGGCTCTCCATACAAATCTATCCCTTGTCGCTGCAATTACTTCTCCCACCCTCTCTGTCGCCATCCACTGCGCAAGTCCGTCCAATATTTTCTCTCTGGGTCTACCTGGTGTTCTTTTCCCCTCCAGCTTTCCTATTGTGACGAGATGCTCTAATTTCTCTTGCGTCATAAAATGCCCTATAAATGTTGCAAAATGCCCTAAAAAATGTTGCTTGTCTTTTTCTAATCTTCTTCATTAATATTCTTTGTGTCTGCCTCCTTCAAGTCTGTCATCAAACTGCAACAGTGAATACAAACAAAACTGTATAGTCTTTAAAGATCTTTGCTGTGATCACCGTCTTTCCATCTAAAGTTTGTTCGTCTCAATCCACGACACTCTCAAAAATTGATACACATTTGAATAAGATCGATTTCTTAGCTGTTTGAAAATTGAAAGTGATACGGTTTTTAATTAGATCTATAAACAACGGAGTCCACAGATTTTGCGTTGCCGATACGCATCTCAGTTGATGCTTGTCTAGTCATTCTGCAAGGACTCAAGATCTGATGTCTCAATTGCAATGCCAGCGACACCCCCCCCCCCCCCCAAAGAAAAAGGCCTCTTTGCTGCCCATGTTAATGCCTTAATCATTTTGGTGGTGTCAGCTTTCCACTACTCCCCCATATTACGACCTTGCCAGCGCATATGTTTTTCTCAAGGCTCAAGGAATCTGAAAGATAGTTACTGGCAGAAATAGGTGGATTTGTCTAACTGCGATGAATTACTATTGAACAAACTTCAAACAAACCGTCAGCATCGCTTTCCAAGTACTGGAAAAGGATGGCATGTGACCCCTGTAACATTTGTCAACGCTTTTTTTTTTTTTTGCTGGGTTCCGTCACATTGTGGACTTTATTGGAATGAAGTTTCGGACAAATTAGCAAAAGACGGTGCATCCAATAATGCAAATACCGTAACTTTCCAAAACATACGACTGTCAGTTCATGAACTTGGTTCTGTGTTATAATGTTCACTTTATACAAATTTCTCCAATACTCAAAGCCTGATACCTAACTGCCCCAGACAGCTAGCGTCCTTGATATACAAACTAAGGCTTAACAATGAAAAACAAAATATACACAGAATGTATGTATTTGTTCAAAAGCATTATCTGTCCACCATCTGCTCTTTGAATGTCCTATCTTACTTACGACATATAGAAATAACAATCTTGATTTTTCATGTACTGACTCTAGAGATATTCTTTGCAACAAAAATAATGATATTATTTCGGTAGTCCAGTTGATTCTCAGATCCCCTGTTGGCAGATTGTTATGAAGAGTTAATTAATTGTTGTCTGTTATTAATTGACACTGTTAACTTATTGTTCAGAATTATTATTTATAATTGTTCCCTTTCTTACATTCAAACTTCCACTACCCCTTCCCATCCCCATCCCCCACCCCTTTTTTCCCTCTGTGTGTGTGTGTGTGTGTGTGTGTGTGTGTGTGTGTGTGTGTGTGTGTGTGTCTAAAATCACTATTGTGTTTGTTCCTTTTCTCACACTGGACAGAGCAGCAGGGAAGTTTCAGTCTTTTTCTCCTAGTTTTTGTATCTGGTATTTGTTTGTGATCTTACGTTTGACAAAGGCCAGTTGGCCGAAAATCTGCGCCTGTCTTGTCTCGTTGTATTAAGTACGCGTTTTTATTCTTTTTTCGTGTTTTTTTTTTTCTGGTTCGTGTTTGCTTGAACGCGGGCAGTCACACTTGTTTTGGACTATGTGATGTAGTTGTATTTCTGCGTGGTCTTCTTGATCTGACTTTCCATGCGAAGTGGTTTTGATGCATGGGTAAATGTTGGTATATTATGTTTGTTAATCTATGGATAAAAATGAAATGTCTTCACCTTAACCCTTTGACTCCTGCAGCCTGTCCTCCAGCGTCCGTCATTGTCAACTATGCTTGCGAAGCAAAATCTTAACCCTTTGACTCTATCGCTCAGTCCATCCGCTTCCTGCAGGATGCTGGTTGATATAGTTAGGGAGTCATAGGGTTAAGTTTTTACAGTTGGTGGATAGGGAGCAGAAGGCAAAGGGTGAAAGGTTTGACACATAATGATAATAATGATGATAATAATAATAGTAATAATAATAATAGTAATGATAATAATAATAATAATAATAAAAAAAAATTAAAAAAATAAAAAAATAATAATAATAATAATAATAACAATAATAAAACTGACAATACGAGCGTATTCCTTTCAGTTCAGATCTTTCGGTCTTCAAAAGGTAAAAGAAAAAAAATGAAAGGAAGAAGAACATACACAGACGCACGATAGTTTTGTTCTTCCGTATGGATTACCTTCCTTCGTTCTGTTCGCTTCCTGTCAAGGGACAAAACTAAGTTAATTCTGTGTGCCGCTTCTGTCTTGTAAACGTGACTAAATGTGATTCCCCTCCCACCCCACCCCCACCCCCACCCCCATCTTTTTGAAGACTGGAAGGTCAAACCATTGTGTTTCCTGTCTAGTTTTGTGTGTGTGTGTGTGTGTGTGTGTGTGTGTGTGTGTGTATGTCTGTGTGTGTGTGTGTGTGTGTGTTTTGTGTGTGTGTGAATCTGTGTGTGTGTGTGTGTTTGTGTGTGTGTGTGTGTGTGTGTGAGTGTGCGTGTGTGTGTGTGTGTGTGTGTGTGTATCTGTGTGTGTGTGTGTGTGTCCGTGTCTGTGTTTGCGTGTGTGTGTGAGTATGTGTGCGTGCTTGCTTGTGTGTGTCTGTGTGTGTTTGCGTGTGTGTGAGTGTGCGTGTGTGTTGTGTGTGTGTGTGTGTGTGTGTCTGTGTCTGTGTGTGTGCGCGTGTCTGCGTCTCTGTGTGCGTGTGCGTGTGTGTCTGTGTATGTGTGTGTGTGTGTGTGTGTGTGTGTGTGTGAGTGTGCGTGTGTGTGTGTGTGTGTGTGTGTGTGTGTGTGGCGCGTGTCTGTGTCTCTGTGTGCGTGTGCGTGTGTGTGTGTGTCTGTGTATGTGTGTGTGTGTGTGTGTGTGTCTCTCTCTCTCTGTGTGTGTGTGTGTGTGTGTGTGTGTGTGTGTGTGTGTGTGTGTGTGTGTGTATGTGTGTGTGTGTGTGTGAAGTCCTAAGGTGGTAAACAGTGATAGAGTCTAAGCCATCCAGTCTGCTTATGCGAGTTTAAGTCTGCCTAAAGAAGTCTTTGTCAGTATGATCTTAGATGCACCAGTTGCGAATGAATATCT
>JAPXFY010004466.1:2500-5000 GCA_030674185.1 Monoplex corrugatus | reverse complement strand
ACACACACACACACACACACACACACACACCTACGCTTTACACATGCAGACTTACATAAACGCGCATACATACTCAATTTCTGTCTGTCTTTCTGTCTGTCTTTCTGTCCGTCTGTCTGTCTGTCCGTCTGTCCTTCTGTCTGTCTATCTGTCTGTCTGTCTCTCTCTCACACACACACTGTTACACACACACACACACACACACACACACACACACACACAAACACTCACACACACACACACACGCATACACGACACACACACACGCATACACGCACACACACACACATACACACACACACGCTATCTCACACACACACACACATTCACTCACACACACACACTCACACACACACAAACACACACAAACACACCCACACACCCACACACACACACACAAACACACCCACACACCCACACACATACACACACACACACACACACACACACACACACATACACACACACACACACACACACACACCCCAAAGGACAAAGTACAACGGAAACGAGCAAGACGTCAATTAACCTTGAACTTTCTCCCAGTCTTTCAAGTCATTCCATATTTTTTATTTCCACGAGACAGCAGAATGAAAACGATCATCTCACAAGGAAACAAGACACAGACATTGTGCAAGCTTGTGAATCAGTACCTTGCTCTATCTCACTGACATCCCTGGCTAAACTACTTTCAGTCACAATGTGGTGCCGTCTTTCCACAGGTTGTTGGTATTTGTGCTTGAGACTATTTTCGGTTGGGGGTGATATTTTTTCTCAGTTTACGGGATTTGTACTGCCCACGTCTCCTCACTGTCAATAACTTTTCGCGAAGCCTCTAGGAATCTTTTTTGATCAATATAATGGAGAGGGAGTGGGTGTTGATCTGTGCCTGTATGATAATGATAGCGTAGATTGATTGAAAAATGTGATGATGCCTCGGGTTTTATTCCAACACGCAGCGTATAAAATTGGCCTGTTCGCTGCCCATCTTAATGTTCCAATCATTCTGGAGATGTGAAAGATTTTGTTCTTTCATCTCGTTATTTTCAAGACTTCACCAGTGCATAGGGATTTTGCGCAGGCTCGAGGTGTCTGCCACCAAACTACTGACAGCTTTTAGGTAGAGTGCGTGTGGAAATTCCTGAGTGCGATGAATCGCTGTTGAACTCTAACCACAAAATACAAACTCTGTGAGATAAATATTTCTGAGGGCCATGATTCCCCTGTAGAGTTAACCACAAACTACAAAGTCTGTAAGATTATTATTGTTATTGTTATCATGTTTAAAGCCCATTTGTTATTGTTATTGTAATTGTTATTCATGTTTAAAGCCCAGCCGACTGTGTAGATCCATATCAGGGCTATAGTTGTTTCAAAACAAAAACAACTAAAAAAAGGAAAGAAAATTAAGTACACATATCAATGCATTCGTGGACATAATCTTAGGAGATGCCCCTGGCGTTGACACTCTGTCCAATGTATCGCACAGGGGATTTAAACAAACATGCCTGAATACAAATTTAAACATAAGTAAGGACATTAAAACATACATAAAAACGGGCTTAAATTACCTTAAATTCTTTCCGCATATCTCACTTCCCCAGAGCCGAAAATGTACGTTATACATGTACCCTATTAACAGTCCTAAGAGAAAGTACGTGCGGCTTTATCGAACATATACAGGTGAATGTACCAGTAAGTCAGAAAATGAAAGGAAGAAACGACAGAAAATAAAGTAGGAAGAAAGAAACAAAAATGAGTGACAGAAAAGAGGAAATTATTAGCACAGAATTTCCAGAAGGTGGGGATACTATTTGTACTGAAAGAGCCCCGGCATCCCTACGGGGGTAGTCTGTAAGATAAGCATTTGTAGTGGGACAGGTATTTGTAAATGACTTCTGCCAAAGAATTCATCTCTTTCAATGTATACATTCCAATTTTACAACAATAATAATTCCAGTAAAAAGAGATTGTAAATCTACGGATAAACAAAATAAACCCTTGTTTTTATATAGGAACGTTGTGTTCTGTTTATTCCTTTTTGAGGTTGAAACACCGAACTTTTAGGAAAAAAAAATCTCTCATTCCCCCTGTCTCTCTCTGTCTGTGTCTCTCGGTGTCTCTGTCTCTGTCTCTCTGTGTCTGTGTCTCTGTGTCTCTGTGTCTCTGTCTCTCTGTGTCTCTGTCTCTCTGTCTCTCTGTGTCTCTGTGTCTCTCTGTCTCTCTGTCGGTCTGTCTGTCCGTCTGTCTGTCTGTCTGTCTGTCTGTCTCTCGCTCTCTTTCTCTCTCTCTCTCTCTCTCTCCCTCTCTCCCTCTCTCCCTCTCTCTCCCCTTTTATGAGAGTGCTCTCTCTCTCTCCCTCCCTCTGTGTGTCTCTCTCTGTCTCTCTCTGTCTCATGAGAGTATGCTCTTTAACTGTGTGTGCGTGTGTGTGCGTGCATGCGCGCTTGCTTGTATGTGTGTGTTTGTGCGTGTGTGTGAGTGCATGCCTGCATCTTGC
>JAPXFY010004465.1:12500-17924 GCA_030674185.1 Monoplex corrugatus | reverse complement strand
CACCACCGTTTTAAAAAACCCCTTTGACTCCCGCACCCTGTCCACCAACGCAAAAATTTAAACCCCTTTTTGACTCCCTCACCCTATCCACCAGCTTCCTGCATGACTCCCCCTCACCCTATCCACCAGCTTCCTGCAGGAAGCTGGTGGATAGGGTGAGGGAGTGAAAGGGTTAAGTTTTTTGCTTTGCACATGGTTACAATGCAGGAGGGCGGGTGGACAGGGTGGGGGGAAGTACAGTAAAAGGGGTTAAGTTTTTGCTTTGCTACATGGTTGAAAAGGGGCAGGATGCTGGGGGACAGGGTGGGGGAGTAAAAGGGGTTAAGTTTTTTGCTTTGGCTTGCATGGTTGACAATGAGGATGCTGGTGGACAGGATGGGGGAGTCAAAGGGTTAAATTTTGCTTTGCAAAGCATGGTTGACAATGAAAGGATGCTGGTGGAAAAGGCATACTCCATTTTCAGGGGCGGTGTCAGAAATGGCTAGTGTACTGTAGACAAAGGGACTCACTGTTGATGTGTTTGGTGACTCAGCATGCCACACAATTCTGATTTATTTTTGACGAGTAATATATATATATAAATAGTGGTGAGATGTACAGATAAGAGGACATTGATGTTTACTGTAGTGTAGTGTAATGTAGTATAGTGTAGGGTGTGTGTGTGTGTGTGTGTGTGTGTGTGTGTGTGTATGTATGTGTGTGTGTGTGTGTGTGTGTGTGTGTGGTGTGTGTGTGTGTGTGAGTGTGTGTGTGTGTGTGTGTGTGTGTGGTGGTGTTGTGTTGTGTTGTGTTGTGTTGTGTGTGTGTGTGTGTGTGTGCACATGTGTTTGTGTAAGTGTGCGTGCACAGGCGCATGTGTGTGTGCATCACTGCATGTGTTTGTGTGTGTGTGTGTAAGCAAGCGCGCATGATTGTGTGTGTGTGTGTGTAAGTGTATGTGTAAGTATGTGTATGTGTGTGACACATATGTAGGCCTACAATGTTTGGAGTTATGTTAGAATGAATCATCAAACTGGGACACCACCGCTTTAACCCTTTGACTCCCGCACCCTGTCCACCAACTGCAAAAACTTAACCCTTTGACTCCCTCACCCTATCCACCAGCTTCCTGCATGACTCCCTCACCCTATCCACCAGCTTCCTGCAGGAAGCTGGTGGATAGGGTGAGGGAGTGAAAGGGTTAAGTTTTTGCTTTGCTAGCATGGTTGACAATGCAGGATGCTGGTGGACAGGGTGAGGGAGTACAGTCAAAGGGTTAAGTTTTTGCTTTGCTAGCATGGTTGACAATGCAGGATGCTGGTGGACAGGGTGAGGGAGTCAAAGGGTTAAGTTTTTGCTTTGCTTGCATGGTTGACAATGCAGGATGCTGGTGGACAGGATGCGGGAGTCAAAGGGTTAATTTTGCTTTGCTAGCATGGTTGACAATGCAGGATGCTGGTGGACAGGGTGAGGGAGTCAAAGGGTTAACCACCATCCAGATCTGCCAGCAAATTGTCTGGCAAATTCCCAGACTGTCCGCAAAACTCTTTGCACTCACAAGGTGCCCTGAAACAAGAGGGCACGGAAACATTAACCCTTTGGCTCCCGCACCCTCTCCACAGCATCCTGCATTGTCAACCATGCGAGCAAAGCAAAAACTTAACCCTTTGACTCCTGCACCCTGTCTACCAGCATCCAGCATTGTCAACCATGCGAGCAAAGCAAAAACTTATCCCTTTGACTCCTGCACCCTGTCCACCAGCTTCCTGCATTGTCAACCATGCGAGCAAAGCAAAAACTTATCCCTTCGACTCCATCACCCTATCCACCAGCTTCCTGCAGGAAGCTGGTGGATAGGGTGAGGGAGTCCAAGGGTTAAGTTTTTGCAGTTGGTGGATAGGGTGTGGGAGTCAACAGGTTAATATGGACAGCCAACAGAAATCAAAATCAAGTGTGACTGCCCGCGTTCAAGCAAACAGGAACCGGAAAAAAACACGAAAAATTAATCAGGATGCATTCTGATTCTGTTTTCGTGTTTTTCTAGTTCCTGGCAGCCAACAGGCCAGTTTTTAATGTCGTGGGCTGGGATTGAACTCGGGATATCGGATCTTGTGTCCATTGCTTGATTTGAAAAATTATTTTAAAAAAAGAAGAAGAAGAAAAAAAAACGCAACAAAATGAAAAGTAGTTTATGAGCCACAAAGATTCTCTTGGGTTCAGCATAAAAGAAATGTATATATAAACTATGTATATGACTTTTCGCTTTCCACGCACTAAGCTCAATACCTATGGTCCACGAGCCTTCTCTGTCTCTGGTCCACTCTCCTGGAACAAACTTCCTCTCTCAGTCCGTCAGCAACCTACTTTTGTCTCCTTCAAGTCCACTCTCAAAACTCACCTTTTCTCCTCTGCATAAAATCCTGACCTCACTCAACCCCCTCTGCAGCCTGTCTCCACTCGGAGGGGAATCACATTGTAATATATAATTGTATTTAATAATTAATATGCTCTCTATAATTTTCCATTGCTTTTGTTCTTTCTCCCCATTTATAGCCGTGTGTGTGTGTGTGTGTGTGTGTGTGTGTGTGTGTGTGTGTGTGTGTGTTTGTGTGTGTGTGTGTGTGTGTGTGTGTGTGTGTGTGTGTGTGTGTGTGTGTGTGTGTGTGTGTGTTGTGTGTACCTGCATGTGTGTGTGTGCGTGTGGGTGTGTCTGTTCAGCGCTTAGATTTGATTTTTATCAAGATTTTGCGCTATATAAATATTGTAATTATTATTATTATTAATTATTATAAGTATGGTGCCCTCTCCTCTCCCTTGCTCCTTTTTCTCCGCCAGTGTTGAGCAGGGTCAGGTGCCCAATCACAGCTGGGTGAACAGGGAGGTTACATGAATGCGAGCATTTCTTGAAAGCAATTCATCTCGGCTCAAATGCGTACAGTTAGGTTGTAAGGCAGGAGGTTTGTGCCAACCAGATGACATTAAAAAGGTCGTATGATAATCTGTGACCTTTACAAGTTGCCGCATGGTATGAATGTGACGAGAATTGACGTACATCATGGAACGCCAGGTCTGTGGAATGGCAGTGACGCTTGTGTTCGGTCGAGCTCTGTACGTGCTTTGCTGTTTGCTGTGAGTTCGGGCAGATTAGGAACGTAACACATGCATGTACATGCACATACACACATAAATTCAATTATGCATGCATGCTCCTACTCACACACAAGTATTTCTCAAGCAAAATTCATCCCACTACAAGCCCATACAAATGCCTATCAATTAACATCAGGAAGAGAGTTCTTGAATGTTATATATATAGAACCAATACTGTTGTATGGATGTGAGGCGTGCACAGTCAACAAACAAAGCCAGAACAAGATTGAGGCAGCCGAGATGTGGTTTCAAAGAAGAACATTGAGAGTTCCGTGTACATCAAAGAAAACAAATGAGACAGTCTTGATGGAGGCAGACACAAGTAGATCACTCATAAGGAAGATTAGGAAAAGACAGGCAACATTTACAGGCCATTTTATGAGGAAGGGGGATTTGGAGCACCTGGTCACAACGGGAAAGCTGGAGGGAAAGAGAGCACCAGGTAGACCCAGGGAGAGAATGCTGGACGGACTTGCAGAGTGGCTGGGGACGAGGGGGTTGGGAGAGATGTTAGGGGCAACGAGAGATAGAGATGGTTGGAAGTCCATGATCGCCAGCGCCATGCGGCAGGGCACCTGATGATGATGATGACAAGCCCATACATTCAGATTGAAGGCAGGAGTTCTTTGCCAAGCAGGCGACATTGAAAAGGTCGTATGATAATTTGTGACCTTTTGGTGTTGCATTGTGGTATGGATGTAATGATGGCTGTGTAGAAATAAAACACATACATGTATACACACACATATATATTATCATCATCATCATCAGGTGCCCTGCCGCATGGCGTTGGCGATCGTGGACTTCCATCTGTCTCTATCTCTCGTTGCCCCTAGCATCTCCCCCACCCTCCTCGTCCTCAGCCACTCTGCAAGTCCGTCCAGCATTTTCTCCCTGGGTCTGCCCGGTGCTCTCTTTCCCTCCAGCTTTCACGTTGTGACCAGGTGCTCCAAATCCCCCTTCCTCATAAAATGGCCTATAAATGTTGCCTGTCTTTTCCTAATCTTCCTTATGAGTGATCTACTTGCGTCTGCCTCCATCAAGACTGTCTCGTTTGTTTTCTTTGCTGTCCATGCAACTCTCAACATTCTTCTTAGAAACCACATCTCGGCTGCCTCAATCTTGTTCTGGCTTTGTTGACTGTCCACGCCTGGCATCCGTACAACAGTATTGGTTCTATATAACATTCAAGAACTCTCTTCCTGATGTTAATTGATAGGCATTTGTTGGTAAGAATGCCTGTCATCTTCCCGAATGCTGTTTTGGACAGAAAGAGAAAAAATAAACATATATTATACATACACATAAATGCACGCACAAGCGTACGCACACTTCTACACACGCATAAGTATTTCTCAAGCAGAATTCATCCCACTACAAGCCCATACGTTCAGATTGAAGGCAGGAGGTCTTTGCCAAGCAGGCGACATTGAAAAGGTCATATTCATAATTATGTGACCTTTTGGTGTTGCTGCGCGATATGGATGTGATGATAATTGACGTACATGGGGCCTGTGCTATAGCAGTGACCCTTCTCGTGGGCTGCCTCTCTACGTGTTCTGACTTTTGCTGTTTGCTGGGGTACGATAGGGGCACATGTAAATGTACATACACATTGTTGTATACACATATATATATGACCTTCCATCACGGAATGAGTCGCTTGTCCACTGGCAGCATTTTGCACAATGGGGCAAAATAAGCGAGAGGGTGTCAGGGCTCGTTATGGAGTTGTTGATTTTAGCGGATGCCGGAACCCTTCCTACACA
Organism: Monoplex corrugatus; assembly: GCA_030674185.1. Lineage (NCBI taxonomy): Eukaryota > Metazoa > Mollusca > Gastropoda > Littorinimorpha > Ranellidae > Monoplex > Monoplex corrugatus. The sequence goes on along the minus strand of JAPXFY010004465.1, from coordinate 13,026 downwards.
TTCTGTATTCAATAAATTACGCATATTGTGGTTCTTTCTTAATGAAAAAGCTATTTGCATTACCTTACCCAACATGCTGATGCTGAACTTCCACTTTCGTTTTTTTTTTATTTTCTCAAAACTGTTTGGGAAGAGTGCCATGTTTGGAAGGCTGTACCTCAGGTATTTATTGTCCGATTTTAAAATGGTTTTCTTCATTAGAAAGAGCAGTAAATGTACATTTAGAAACAATGAAAAAGTGAAAACTGCCTGAAGTGGACAAGTGACTCATTTCGTGGTGGAAAGTCACATATATGCGTGCATGCACGCTCCCACGCACACCTGTTACTGTTGTTAAAAGCCCAGCCGACTGTGTAGAGCCATATCAGGGCTGTAACCACTTCAAAACATACAATACTTCAACAGGGGAAAAAAAAAAAAAAATAAAGTATCAATGCATTTGCGCACATAATCTAAGGACATGCCCTGGCGTTGACCACTCCGTCCAATTTATCGCACAAGGGATTTAAAAACATACCTGAATACA
>JAPXFY010004465.1:0-2500 GCA_030674185.1 Monoplex corrugatus | reverse complement strand
GAGAGAGAGAGAGAGAGAGAGAGAGAAGTGTGTGTGTGTGTGTGTGGTGAGAGAGAGAGAGAGTGTGTGTGTGTGTGTGGGTGTGTGTTGAGACACAGAGAGAGAGAGAGAGTGTGTGTTAGAGAGAGAGAGAGAGAGAGAAAGTGTGTGTGTGTGTTAGAGAGAGAGAGAGTGTGTGTGTGTGTGTGTGTGTGTGTGTGTGTGTGTGTGTGTGTGTGTGTGTGTTTTAATTTCCTTAGTTATGTTTACATAATTTTTATTCAGGTGTGTGTTTTTAAACCATCTGATAATGAATAGGACGGAGTGGTCAAACGCCAGGGGCATATTCTTTGATCGTGCGCGCGATTCATTGATATTGTGTATGTAATTTTTCTTTTCCAGGTGTTTTTTTTTTTCACTGATGTTTTGTATGTGTTTTGACATGGTCATAGCCCTGATAGAGCTCTGTGCAGTCAGACAGGTTTTAACCCTTTGACTCCCGCACCCTGCCCACCAGCATCCTGCTTTGTCAATTGTGACAGCGAAGCAAAAATTCAACCCTTTGATTCCCTCACCCTGTCCACCAGTCTCCTGCAGTTCAAGCCTGTGTCAGTGTATGTATCAGATAGTGGGAGTTTTTCCAAAGTAAACCGTGACCAGGAAATATGTGAAAGTGTGCTTTTAAAAGTGTACAGCACAGGGCCTCGACATGTCTTATCTTAGCTTACGGAAACTGTGTCGGCAAATTCTAAACGTTTGAGGAAGTTTTAACGATGATTGCTGAAGAAAAGAAATTGGAAAACTTAGTGCCTACCTTTAACCCCTTGACTCCCGCACCCTCTCCTGTAGCATCCTGCTGTGTCAACCCTGACAGCAAAAAAAAAAAATTTAACCCCTTGACTCCTGCACTCTGTCCTTGTTTGTTTGTTGAAAGTCCAGTCGACTGCATAGAGCCTATCAGGGCTATAACCATTTCAAAACATATACAAAAAACAAAACAAAAAGGAATTTAACCCTTTGCCACCTGCACCCTATCTACCAACTGCAAAAACTTAACCCTTTGACTCCCTCACCCTATCCACCAGCTTCCTGCAAGAAGCTGGTGGATAGGGTGAGGGAGTCAAAGGGTTAAGTTTTTGCTCTTCCAGCATGGTTCAGAAAGAGGGATGCTGTTGGACAGGCTGCAGGAGTCAAAGGGTTAAGAAAACTAAGTAAACATATCAGTGCATTTGCGCATTTAATAATAATAATAATAATATATTTTATTTATATAGCGCAAAATCTTGATTTATAAAATCAAATCTAAGCGCTGAGCGTATACATGCATACATACCTACATACATACATATGAGCGTATACATGCATACATACATGCTTACATACTTACATACATAAATCTAAGCTGAGCGTATACATGCATACATACATACATACATACATATGAGCGTTATACATGCATACATACATGCTTACATACTTACATACATAAATCTAGCTTAGCGTATTACATGCATACATTTCATACATACATAAATCTAAGCGTATACATACATACATACATACATACATACGTACGTACATATCCTGCCGTAACTCGCTGACTGGGAAATCCTGCTTTTTATTTACACCCGCCGCAGCCCGCCGCCTGTCACTTAGGCCTGGTGGGGAATTTCCATCACGCTCTAAGCACTAGGGGTACTTACACACACCTCATGAATGAAGTTTCCCGCGAAAGTCAGGATAAACCAATGAAAGAATGGTACTGAGTTTGGTACCACACATCGCCTCATTTACAAGATGTCGGTCAGCGTCTGACCTTTTCATTCACACGCTTTCGGAAATCTACGAATACTAGGAAGGGTTTCTGAGCAGAATCTGCAAATGGGAAAGGGTTAATCTAAGGAGATGCCCTGGTGTTGACCACTCTATCCAGTTTATCACAAAGAGGATTTAAATTTTTTAAAAAAAATTTTGCTATTGGTGGATAGGATATTATATATATATATATATGGGAGTCAAATGGTTAAATTTTGCTATTGGTGGATAGGATATATATGGGAGTCAAAGGGTTAAATTTTGCTATTGGTGAATAGGATGTATATGGGAGTCAAAGGGTTAAATTTTGCTATTGGTGGATAGGATGTATATGGGAGTCAAAGGGTTAAATTTTGCTAATGGTGGATAGGACATGTATATGGGAGTCAAAGGGTTAAATTTTGCTATTGTTGGATAGGATATATATGGGAGTCAAAGGGTTAAATTTTGCTATTGGTGGATAGGATGTATATGGGAGTCAAAGGGTTAAATTTTGCTATTGGTGGATAGGATGTATATGGCCCTTATGGGAGTCAAAGGGTTAAATTTTGCTATTGGTGGATAGGATGTATATGGGAGTCAAAGGGTTAAATTTTGCAATTGGTGGATAGGATGTATATGGGAGTCAAAGGGTTAAATTTTGCAATTGGTGGATAGGATATGGGAGACACAGCGTTAAAAAACATACCTGAATACAAATTTAAAC
>JAPXFY010000446.1:0-58192 GCA_030674185.1 Monoplex corrugatus | reverse complement strand
CTTTTCTTTATGTAATAGCTTTTGAATTATGCGATGATGATAGACTTTCCAGTTGGTTCAACAGATGGATAGGCATATTGGTCCATAACGCATGGTGTAGACCTTCAAGTGGGATATGTGATTAACCCTTTGACTACCACTGGACGAAGCAGCAAGGAATTTCTAGTTTTTTTCCTCCTATTTGTTTGTTTTTGGTGTTTATTCGTTTGTGGTCTTACGTTTACGCTTGACGAAGGCCAGTTAGCCGAAAATTTGAGCCTGTCTTGTCTGGTTGTATTAAATGCACGTTCTGATTCTATTTTCGTGTGTTTTTTTTCGGGATGTTACTATTAAAAGTCTGACGTTTGACCATTTGACTGCCATACCCATAATTTCTTTGGTTTTTTGAAACTATAAATATGTACGTATGTAGTGCGCGTGTGTGTCTGTGTGTCTGTGTGTCTGTGTGTATGTATGTATGTATGTATGTATGTACGTATGTATGTATGTATGTATGTATGTATGTATGTATGTATGTATGTTTATATATATGTATGTAGTGTATACGTATGTACGTATGCCCGTCCGTATGTCATGTATGTATCTATGCATGTCTGTCTGTCTGTCTGTCTGTCTGTATGTATGTATATATGTATGTATGTATGTGCGTATGTATGTGTGTATGTATGTATGTATTTGTTATGTATGTGACGTTGGCGATCATGGCCTTCCATCCGTTTCTATTCCACGTTGCTGCAAGCACCTCTTCCACCCTCTCTGTCTTCAGCCACTCTGCAATTCCGTCCAATATCTTCTCCCTGAGACTTCCTGGTGCTCTCTTTCCCTCCAGCTTTTCTGTTGCGACCAGGTGCTCCATTCCCCTTTCCTCATAAACTGGCCTGTAAATGTTGCCTGTCTTTTCCTAATTTTCCTTATCAATGATCTTCTTGTGCCTGTATCCATGAAGACGGTCTCGTTTGTTTTCTTTGCTGTCCATGGAATTCTCAGCATTCTTCTTACAATCCACATCTCGTCTGCCTCAATCTTGTTCTGGCTTTGCTTGCTGACTGTCCACGCCTCACAAACGTATAACATCATTGATTCTATATAACATTCAAGAACTCTCTTCCTGATGTTAATTGATAGACATTTGAATGTCAGAATGCTTTTCATCTTCTTGAATGCTATTTTGGCTTGGCCGATTCTGCTGGCTATTTCTGATGTGCATCTGCCGTCTGGTGAAATGATCGTTCCCAGGTATTTAAACTTATCAACCTGTCTCAAGGTTGTGCCGTTTGCTATTATTTTGCATGAGGGGATTTCAAGGTTGTTTTTTTTTTACTGATCATCATGACTTCAGTCTTCTTGCTGTTTAGTTCCAATCCCTTACCTTTGCTTTCTATTTCTAGTATATTCACAAGGTTTTGTAGGTCCCTTTCATTTTCTGCAATTAAGCACGGTGTCATCTGCGTATCGAATGTTGTTTATCATTTTTCCTTCAACCTTTAATCCAGGGTCTCCCTCTATGTTTCTCATGATGTTTTGGCTGTAAGGTGAAAACAGATCTGGTGACAAAACACATCCTTGTCTGACTCCTCTTTTGATATTTTGCGAAGAGCTTATATTGTTTTCTATTCTCATTGCAGCTGTTTGTTCCCAATACATATTTCTGACCAAGGCCAGGAATTAAACCATAGTGCCAAGGACATCCACGCTGACGGTTCTGATGCGGATTTTGCACAAGCTCTTAACGCCAAACGTGGAAAACTCAATTTGCCGCCTGCCGGTGCAAAAGAACAATGGGAGAAATTAGATGAGGAACTTGTCCTTAAGCTGAATGCGCTAATAGGGAACAGTACGCTGGAACACAAACTTGACACATACGGAGACATCATATACTCTATCTGCAGGGACACTTATGGAGTGAAGCAGCCAAAGACAAAAACGCCTCCCCAGAAATCCAGAAGACAGCAACAGATGGAGAGCATCCGGAGGGAGAAAAGGAAGCTTAAAAAGCGAATGAAAACTGCCTCAGAATTCGAGAAGCAAGGGCTCCTGGAACTCTGGAAAGATCTGAAGGCCAAACACAATGCTCTCAGCAAAGTGGAATCAGCAAGGCGAAGAAAGAGCAAAAAGAAGAAGACTCAAGATCGTTTCTTCAAAGATCCCTTTGACTTTGCAAGAAAGCTGTTTGAACAACCCAAATCAGGGACTCTCAGAGTGGGCAAGGAAACCCTAGAGCAGCATCTCAGGGAAACATATTCCGATTCTCAGCGCGAGGCACCACTTGAAATCCAAAATCTGGTTTGGCCTGCAGCGCCAGAAGGAAAATTCAATAACAAACCACCAACACTGGATGAAGTGAAGAACGTAGTAAAGAAAGCCAGAGCCAAGTCAGCACCTGGACCAAACGGAATACCATACCTGCTCTACAAGAAATGCCCAAAAGTGCTCGAGTGGCTCCACAAGATGATGCGATCAGCATGGAAGAACCAGAAGATCAGCGACCAATGGATGAGAGCTGAAGGAGTGTACATTCCGAAGGAGCAGAACTCCAGCAGCATCAATCAGTTCAGGCCAATATCACTTCTGAACGTCGAGGGAAAATCTTCTCTGTTATGGCAGCAAGATTGACAAAATACCTGACTGAAAACAAGTATCTGGATATGTCAGTCCAAAAGGGAGGCATACCAGGAATGCCTGGATGCTTGGAACATGCCACGTTGATTTGGGATGCCATCCAAAAAGCAAGAACAGAGAAGAGAGACATTGACGTAGTTTGGCTTGATCTGGCGAATGCATATGGATCAGTTCCACACGATATGATCCAGCTGGCTCTTGAAATGTATCACATCCCAGAAAACATCCGAACAATGCTGAGGAAGTATTTCCAAGGGTTCTCAATGCGGTTCTCTACCAAAGAATACACCACGGACTGGATAGACCTAGAGGTGGGCATTGCAATGGGCTGTGCAATCTCTCCCATACTGTTCGTGTTGGCAATGGAAGTCATCTTGAAAGCTGCAATGAAGAGTTCAGGTCCAGTGAATCTGGGAGATGGATACCAGATGCCTCCTCTGAAAGCTTTCATGGATGACACAACAGTCTTGTCCACGGATGAGGAAGAGACACACCAAATCTTAAAGCAGCTGGATGAGCTGGTGGCCTCTTCAAGAATGAGGTTCAAACCTAAGAAATCCCGAAGTCTCTCACTGCGAAAAGGAAAAGTGGCAGATTCAGTCAAATTCATGGTAGCCAACCAAGCCATCCCCACTGTCACAGAAGAGCCAGTAAAAAGTCTCGGAAGATGGTATGATGACTCCCTGAAAGACACACAAAGGGGATGTGAAACCAAGCAAACAGCAGAAGAAGGCCTGAAGAAAATAGATACCTGCGGACTGCCAGGCAAATACAAAGTCTGGTGTCTACAGTTCATGCTGATACCAAAGCTGCTGTGGCCACTGCTGATCTATGACATTTGCACCAGCACAGTCGAAGCAATGGAAGCCAAAATCAACAAATACACAAGAAAATGGCTCGGTGTCCCACCTGGTCTCACTGATGTTGCATTCTACTGTCGTCAAGCAATGCTGAAGCTACCTCTGAAATCCATAGTGGAGGAATACAAAGTTGGAAAAGCAAGACTGTTGAGCATGCTGGAGGAATCGGAGGACAATATCGTGAGAGCAGTTCATCCAAAGCTGAGAACTGGCAGAAAGTGGAAAGTCCAAGAGGCTGTAAACAATGCCAAGAGAAACCTCAGCATCAAAGAAATAATTGGACACACGCAAACCAACAGACAGGGACTGGGAGCAACAAAAATGCAGTGGTGGTCCAAAGCCAAAGGGAAGGAAAAAAGAGACATGATCATACAGGAGTTGAAGGAAGAAGAAGATGTCAAAAGAGTGCAGAAGGCAGTCCAGCAAGGTCAACAGGGGCAATGGACAACATGGGACAGTGCACTCCAAAGAAGTCTCAGCTGGAACGATATGTGGCACATGGCTCCTCTAAGGATAAGCTTCCTCCTCAGATCTGTATATGACCTGCTCCCTTCGAATGCAAACTTAGTGAAATGGGGGAAAGCAGACGACCCAGCATGTCCGCTCTGTCAGAAGAAACAAACAGTGGAACATGTCCTAAGCTCTTGCAAAGTAGCGCTAGCCCAAGGAAGGTATACATGGAGGCACAACCAAGTTCTGAAAGTGATCACAGATGTGGTTAGCGAAAAAACCATGACCCCAAACGCACCAATTGCTATGACAACGTTCTACAAAGCAGGAGGGAAACAGGTCTGGCCCGAAAGGGCTATGACAACCAGCACATTGCCAAAGGGTCTTCTGGATGGAGCAGTCGACTGGGAGTGTACAGCAGACCTCCCAGAGTGGAGAAATTACCCAGATGTCATCAGCAAGACAGGCATGAGACCAGACATCGCTCTCCACTCTGACTCCTCGAAACAAGTGATTCTGATAGAACTCACTGTGCCACACGAAAGCAGAATGGAAGAAGCACATATCTACAAGACCGAAAAATACGCCGGTCTTGCCAGCACCCTGAAGAAAGCAGGTCTGCGGGTCAAAATCTTCGCCATAGAGGTCGGGGCAAGAGGGTTTGTGGGCACCTCCGCTTATGATCTCATGAAACAACTCGCCATTTCTGGGAAGAAGAGGACTAGAGCCCTTAAAGCGATGGCAGAGGCAGCAGAAAGGAGCTCAAGCTGGATCTGGGCAAGGAGGAACCAAAAAAGTGAACTTCATAAGGATTAAATTCCCTACAGATGATGTGTGCCCCGTTAGCACATTGGTAAAACCACGTACCGCAGTTCTGAAGCGCAGAATCGCCCAGGTTCGATCCCCGGCGTGGGAAAAAAAAAAAAAAAAAAAAAAAAAATAGACAACAGCAGAAGGGCATCCAGGAGTCATGACCTGGATGTGGCCCGGCCCCCCGAGAGTGTAAGGAATTCAGGGCCGAAACACTTGTCTAAAGGGGGTTACTTCTCTGAAGACCTTCTGTTGTCTAGCTCTCCCTAGAGTTTCTTTCTACCTGATTATTCGTGGATCTTTTCCATCAATATTGAGTCTTTCTGGTTAGTTGATCATTTTTTCATGTCTTACCCGATCGAAAGCTAGGTATAATCAACAAAGCATAAACATAAATCCTTATTCAACTCAACTGACCTCTCTATGATAGTTCTTAGGATGAATATGGCATTAGTAGTTCCTTTCCCTTCGACAAATCCACACTGTTCTTCTGCTATTTCTCTTTTGATTCTATTCCTTGTCCTCATCATGATTATTCTTAATAGGATTTTTGTTACATGACTCATCAAGCTGATTGTGCGATGGAGTTCGCATTCTATAGCCCCTGTCTTCTTTGGAAGTGCAATGAAAATTGATTTTGACATATCTTTGGGATTGTTCTTATGGCGTAAATCCCATTTGGCAGGACTGTTATTTTTTCAATACCAATTTCCTCCAGGGTTTCAATCATCTCTGTAGGTAGAAAGAAACTCTAGGGAGAGCTAGACAACAGAAGGTCTTCAGAGAAGTAACCCCCTTTAGACAAGTGTTTCGGCCCTGAATTCCTTACACTCTCGGGGGGCCGGGCCACATCCAGGTCATGACTCCTGGATGCCCTTCTGCTGTTGTCTATTTTTTTTTTTTTTTTTTTTTTTTTTTTTCCCCACGCCGGGGATCGAACCTGGGCGATTCTGCGCTTCAGAACTGCGGTACGCGGTTTTACCAATGTGCTAACGGGGCACACATCATCTGTAGGGAATTTAATCCTTATGAAGTTCACTTTTTTGGTTCCTCCTTGCCCAGATCCAGCTTGAGCTCCTTTCTGCTGCCTCTGCCATCGCTTTAAGGGCTCTAGTCCTCTTCTTCCCAGAAATGGCGAGTTGTTTCATGAGATCAAAAGCGGAGGTGCCCACAAACCCTCTTGCCCCGACCTCTATGGCGAAGATTTTGACCCGCAGACCTGCTTTCTTCAGGGTGCTGGCAAGACCGGCGTATTTTTCGGTCTTGTAGATATGTGCTTCTTCCATTCTGCTTTCGTATGGCACAGTGAGTTCTATCAGAATCACTTGTTTCGAGGAGTCAGAGTGGAGAGCGATGTCTGGTCTCATGCCTGTCTTGCTGATGACATCTGGGTAATTTCTCCACTCTGGGAGGTCTGCTGTACACTCCCAGTCGACTGCTCCATCCAGAAGACCCTTTGGCAATGTGCTGGTTGTCATAGCCCTTTCGGGCCAGACCTGTTTCCCTCCTGCTTTGTAGAACGTTGTCATAGCAATTGGTGCGTTTGGGGTCATGGTTTTTTCGCTAACCACATCTGTGATCACTTTCAGAACTTGGTTGTGCCTCCATGTATACCTTCCTTGGGCTAGCGCTACTTTGCAAGAGCTTAGGACATGTTCCACTGTTTGTTTCTTCTGACAGAGCGGACATGCTGGGTCGTCTGCTTTCCCCCCATTTCACTAAGTTTGCATTCGAGGGGAGCAGGTCATATACAGATCTGAGGAGGAAGCTTATCCTTAGAGGAGCCATGTGCCACATATCGTTCCAGCTGAGACTTCTTTGGAGTGCACTGTCCCATGTTGTCCATTGCCCCTGTTGACCTTGCTGGACTGCCTTCTGCACTCTTTTGACATCTTCTTCTTCCTTCAACTCCTGTATGATCATGTCTCTTTTTTCCTTCCCTTTGGCTTTGGACCACCACTGCATTTTTGTTGCTCCCAGTCCCTGTCTGTTGGTTTGCGTGTGTCCAATTATTTCTTTGATGCTGAGGTTTCTCTTGGCATTGTTTACAGCCTCTTGGACTTTCCACTTCCTGCCAGTTCTCAGCTTTGGATGAACTGCTCTCACGATATTGTCCTCCGATTCCTCCAGCATGCTCAACAGTCTTGCTTTTCCAACTTTGTATTCCTCCACTATGGATTTCAGAGGTAGCTTCAGCATTGCTTGACGACAGTAGAATGCAACATCAGTGAGACCAGGTGGGACACCGAGCCATTTTCTTGTGTATTTGTTGATTTTGGCTTCCATTGCTTCGACTGTGCTGGTGCAAATGTCATAGATTAGCAGTGGCCACAGCAGCTTTGGTATCAGCATGAACTGTAGACACCAGACTTTGTATTTGCCTGGCAGTCCGCAGTTATCTATTTTCTTCAGGCCTTCTTCTGCTGTTTGCTTGGTTTCACATCCCCTTTGTGTGTCTTTCAGGGAGTCATCATACCATCTTCCGAGACTTTTTACTGGCTCTTCTGTGACAGTGGGGATGGCTTGGTTGGCTACCATGAATTTGACTGAATCTGCCACTTTTCCTTTTCGCAGTGAGAGACTTCGGGATTTCTTAGGTTTGAACCTCATTCTTGAAGAGGCCACCAGCTCATCCAGCTGCTTTAAGATTTGGTGTGTCTCTTCCTCATCCGTGGACAAGACTGTTGTGTCATCCATGAAAGCTTTCAGAGGAGGCATCTGGTATCCATCTCCCAGATTCACTGGACCTGAACTCTTCATTGCAGCTTTCAAGATGACTTCCATTGCCAACACGAACAGTATGGGAGAGATTGCACAGCCCATTGCAATGCCCACCTCTAGGTCTATCCAGTCCGTGGTGTATTCTTTGGTAGAGAACCGCATTGAGAACCCTTGGAAATACTTCCTCAGCATTGTTCGGATGTTTTCTGGGATGTGATACATTTCAAGAGCCAGCTGGATCATATCGTGTGGAACTGATCCATATGCATTCGCCAGATCAAGCCAAACTACGTCAATGTCTCTCTTCTCTGTTCTTGCTTTTTGGATGGCATCCCAAATCAACGTGGCATGTTCCAAGCATCCAGGCATTCCTGGTATGCCTCCCTTTTGGACTGACATATCCAGATACTTGTTTTCAATCAGGTATTTTGTCAATCTTGCTGCCATAACAGAGAAGAAGATTTTCCCCTCGACGTTCAGAAGTGATATTGGCCTGAACTGATTGATGCTGCTGGAGTTCTGCTCCTTCGGAATGTACACTCCTTCAGCTCTCATCCATTGGTCGCTGATCTTCTGGTTCCTCCATGCTGATCGAATCATCTTGTGGAGCCACTCGAGCACTTTTGGGCATTTCTTGTAGAGCAGGTATGGTATTCCGTTTGGTCCAGGTGCTGACTTGGCTCTGGCTTTCTTTACTACGTTCTTCACTTCATCCAGTGTTGGTGGTTTGTTATTGAATTTTCCTTCTGGCGCTGCAGGCCAAACCAGATTTTGGATTTCAAGTGGTGCCTCGCGCTGAGAATCGGAATATGTTTCCCTGAGATGCTGCTCTAGGGTTTCCTTGCCCACTGTGAGAGTCCCTGATTTGGGTTGTTCAAACAGCTTTCTTGCAAAGTCAAAGGGATCTTTGAAGAAACGATCTTGAGTCTTCTTCTTTTTGCTCTTTCTTCGCCTTGCTGATTCCACTTTGCTGAGAGCATTGTGTTTGGCCTTCAGATCTTTCCAGAGTTCCAGGAGCCCTTGCTTCTCGAATTCTGAGGCAGTTTTCATTCGCTTTTTAAGCTTCCTTTTCTCCCTCCGGATGCTCTCCATCTGTTGCTGTCTTCTGGATTTCTGGGGAGGCGTTTTTGTCTTTGGCTGCTTCACTCCATAAGTGTCCGTGCAGATAGAGTATATGATGTCTCCGTATGTGTCAAGTTTGTGTTCCAGCGTACTGTTCCCTATTAGCGCATTCAGCTTAAGGACAAGTTCCTCATCTAATTTCTCCCATTGTTCTTTTGCACCGGCAGGCGGCAAATTGAGTTTTCCACGTTTGGCGTTAAGAGCTTGTGCAAAATCCGCATCAGAACCATCAGCGTGGATGTCCTTGGCACTATGGTTTAATTCCTGGCCTTGGTCATCCAACGTCTTACCTGCTATCGCAGTGCGCTGCTGCTGGTTCGTATGTGTCTTCAAACAGCCCATTTTTGTCCTGTGGATCTTCATGCCGCGTTTGGTGGTGAATCTCCTTCCACACGCACACGGAAATTCCAACTGGTCATCAATCATGGTCCGTTGTGCGTTTCCAGTCGTGATGGAGTCAGTGCCGATGGATTCATCATTCTCTCCCCCTTTCGGTGAATCCTGGGAGCAACTTTTTCATTTGATTTTCAGTGGGTTTGTTTTTAAATTTTTAAAAAAATTTTGGGATTTTGGGGAAACACAACTAAGTAACATAAACTCTTGAAGAAAGGGATTACCCCCCATGTAGTTTTTCCAAAAACCCAAACATTTGTGCACACATTCATTTAGCATATTTGGGCCAAACATAAAGGGGTTTAAAGAAAATTTTTTCCCTTTTCCACTTTATGTTTGTGGCTCCCGTCTAGCTTTAAAAATTGGGAAAAAGCGCAGGGGGGGTTTTGGGGGTTTGAGAAATTTTAAAGGGGGGAAAAATTAATTCCGTGACTCAAAAGATTTTTGTTACGTAGTTGATATTTAAAATTCTCCCTGCTTTCCCTTTTTTCCTTTGGTAGGGGGAAACAGTTTAAATTACTTTTTTAAGAGGGAGGATTTGCCCCATTTTTAAAATTGCACTTTATCTAAGAATCGTTTTAAAGTATCACTTTTGCTCCCTGGGAGTACGTCGAGGTGAATTTAATCAACAAAAAGACCCAGTTATTTTCCCCTTCTGTAAAAACTTTGAAAAATGCAGTTTGCACATACTGAAAATTTTTTTCAGTTTTTTTAAAAGTTGCATTGTCTGGAAAAAGGAACACACTCATTTTTGAAAACAAAACAAAACAAAGAAAACCAAGAACTAGGACAAAAAAAAAAAAAACCCCAAACAAAAAACAAAAAAAACAAAAAAAAAAACAAGCAAAAGTTTTAAAGAATGGCAACCCCTTTAAACTTTTTTTTAACTTAGCTTTCAATAACTGTTACAAAAAAAATTTTTCTCCCAAAAAAATTTTGTGTTTTAATAAAAACTAACTTTTTTTAAAAAACAGTTTTGATTCGGGTTTTTTTTCCCTTTTGTATATGATTAAGGGGGAACTCTTTCAGAATGCTTCTAGTTTTGACACGACACAAAAGCCGCTGGTGTTTTTGCGTGTCACTTAAAAAAGGTGTGCGGGGTGTTTTTTTTTTTTTTTATTGTTCTTTTTTATTTCAGCTTTAAAAACCAAATTTTCGCTTTAAAAAACCGCACCCTTTGGCGCCTATCACGAGAGCATCCTCCCAAAAAAGGGCTTTTGATGGTTTCAGCAAAATTTTGATAATTTTTCGATTTTTTCCCCCGGGGCTAAAAAGGGGACCCCCCTTTCCTTTGGGGGGAGAGGGGGAACCTGTTAGGCCTTAAAAATTTTTCATTTTTTCCCATCCAAAAAAGGGAAAGGTCCCCCAGGTTATATAAATTACAAAAACAATTAAAAAAAAAAAAGCAAAATTTTAAATTTAAAAAAAAAATTTAAATAAATTTAGATTACAAAGCAAAATATGAATAAAAGCAAAATATAATAATAAAAAACATAAAAATTTGCTCGGGTAAAATTAATGTAAATTTGTGTTTTGAAAATTTGAATCAGTTCTTTTTTATTAAAGAAATTGAAAAAAAAAAAATTGCAAATTTAAAAAGGGGGCCAGGAAAATGGAGAAAAAGGGGTTTTTTTTTGAAATCATGCCAAACTTTTTTTGGATTAAACGAAAAGGGACAGAAAAAAATTTTTATTATGCTTTTTTTTCCCTGGATAAAATTTAACCCATTTTAACGGGTAATTTGGATTTTTTTTTTTGTCTCAAATTTTTTGCACGATTTTAAAACATCTACAGACCAAAAAAACCGATCTTTCATTGAGGTTAGAAATGGGGACAGTTTCAAAAAATTTTATTTTTTAAAAAAAAGCTTTGCTAACAATTCCCGTATATAAAAAATTTTGTTTTAAAAAAAAAGGAAATTCAATGTTCATGCGGGACTTGTACGTCTGAAAAAGAGAATTTTCCCATGTCATTATTAAAATTTGATTTAGTTTCTGATAAAGGGTTCTTGAGAAATTTACAGGGAAAATTTTAAAAACAAAAACAGTTGCGGGATATTCGACTATGAAAAAAAAAAAACCGGAATTAAAAACATCGCTGAAAAAAAAAAAAAAATTTACAACAAAGGTTTAAAAAGGGACAACAAGTTTTTTTAAATTAATCCCGTCTTTTTACGAAAAGGAACCCAAAAAAACCTCGTGTACCACTTCAAAAACCACTTTTTAAAGGGTTTAAACCCCCACACTACACACAAAAAACCCCCCCAACCCCAAACCCACACACAACACCCCACACACACCCCCCACAAACAACATACACATACACCCCCCCAAAAACCAATGCACACCACACACCCCAAATATATTTTTTTTTTTATAAAAAAATTATATATATATTTTTTTATATAAAAAACCACATCCCCCAAACCCCACCTCACTTGGGGGGGTCAATTTTCCAAAAATTGGATTGTTTTTCGTGCATTACAGCCCAAAAAGGGTTTTGTTCGTCACAGCTTCTACTTTTTGGAAAAAGACAGTGCGGCGGAAATTCATAGGAAAATTTAAAAAAAGGAAAAATCATTAAAACGTAAGGAAGCTTTTGCGATATACATATACACAAAATCTTTCTTCAAAATTACCTAGTATTCTCTTGATGTAGTCTTTCGTTTGCAAAACTTCAGTTTCCTACAAATTGGAATGCTCGAAAGCAAATTTTACATGTGGAAATACAAAATTTTCTGGCTTTGGCCAACGGACTGTCGCACTTAAAAAGAAATTTGGGAAGAAAATTATTTTTTTAAAAAAAACCTTTTTTTTGAATATTAAAAACGTTGATTTTTTTTTATAATTATGAAAAAACCCTTGGAAGTGAAAAGTACCTTTAACTCTCAGATAAATAAAAAAAAACCCCCTTAAATTTTGTTTTTTTTTTTGATTTTATGGCAGCTAAATTGTTTTTTAGGAAGAATTTGGTTTTTAGGGGCGCAAAAACAACAACAACAACAAACAACAACAACAAAAAACAAAAAAAAAAAAAACAAATAGACATTAAAAAAGGGTAAACACAAAAAAACCCCATTATAAAAAAAAGAAAAAAGGTAAGCGTAATGCATGGGACATTGTATGGGGAAGACAAATTTGAGCACCTAGTCACAATGGTTTTTTTTTTTTTTTTTATAGATTTAAAACAGTGCTTGCTAGGTCTGTTGTATCTGCGCACTTACATCCTTAGGGGATGAAGGGCTCCGTGGATCCTTTTCCCCCTCGTTTTCTCATTTTTTTCATTTTTTTCGCCAGAATCTGTTGGAAAAGTACGATGGGGGGTTTCCCGTTTGCCTTCCTGGTTTTTTGACATCTCCAGCCTTTTCGTTCCCCGAAACCCCCAAGGCAGGGGGGGGGTTCTTTTCGGGTTTACTCCCTTACCATTTCTCCCCGAGATACCCCCCAGGGAAATTGGGGCTTTTACCCCTAAGGGGGTCGGGTTTGGGGCCCAGGCATACCACACTGTGGGCCCGTTGCCGCACGTTTCCCCAGCCCCCGAGTGTTAGCCTATCCGTGGATGCCAGTTATACAGTCCCGCGGGGAGGGATAACGTGGGCTTGCTGATGGAGGGCTTGTACTACAAGAAAGATTACCATTCTGCTCCCTTTTAGATAGCTGCAAGCAGCAGTGCTACCACAGTGCGGCTGAAAGTGAGGGGTGACAAGCACGCAGTCATTTCCAACACACAGACACATCAAGTGCTTTTGACCTGTCAGGAGAACAAAAAAAAATAGTTCTGGCGGAAACACCATAAAGAGGAGTTGGCTCAAATTGACGGGACAAAACAAAAGCAGTAAGGGATACTGGGCTCTTGAAGGTTTTCCATTAAATGGATGGCAACCCTTTTTATATCAACACATTCGATTATCACCAACCGCAAAACCAGGACGAAATTTAAAAAATAAGAAGTATTAGAAGACCAGGAACATCAAAACCCGGACCTCAGGGTTGTACAAAAAGAAAGAAGGAAATTGTAAAGGAAAAAGACATGAGAAACATTTTACGCCAAAAAGAAATATTGGAAAACCATGAGTAATAAAAATCAGTTCCTACTTGCTAATTTTAAAATTTCTCAGTCCACCAAAAGATGAACGCGGGCACATGTAGTGGGAAATTTGTGTTAAAGGCGAAAAAGCAAAGACTAAAATAACTTGGCCAAAAACGATAAGCGGAAATTTGCGAAAAAAACTTTGTTTGGGCCCGTTTGGTGAACTATGAACAAGGGCCAAATTGGAAAAACCATTATGATTTTTGAATGCCCTTTAAGTGTAAAAAGAGCTGATCCTTTTGGGTTTTATAAGAAGGAAACCCAAAAGTTAAGGGCTATCTGACAAGTTCCAGGAAATGAGCGAGTTTAAAAAAGAGGGGACACGGTGCAGGGTTTCCAAAAAGAATTTTTGTCCAAGGAATTAAAACTTTTTCTATTAGTTTATTTAAAATCGAAAGATGGTACGCTTATCATGAAAAAAGACAAAATATTAGACAGATGGGAGATCACATTAAAGACCTTTTTGAAGATGATAGAAACGAAGAACACATTATAAGAATGATCGTTGAAAGGGCCACCCATAATGAAAGATAAAGTTAGAGCAGCACTGAAAAATATATGAAACCAGGAAAAGCCCCAAGATCAGACAATATTACTACAGAGATGGATTGAAGCCCTGGGGGAATTTAGTGTTCAAAAAATAACAGTCCCCCTAAATGAAATTTATGACACTGGAAAAATCCCCAAAGATATGTCAAAATCAGCAGGGCACTTGATGATGATAAATGATCACAATAGGAAAGCTGGAGGGAAAAAGAGAAATCAGATAGACCCAGGGATAAAATATTGGACGGTTTTGCCGAATGGATCAAGACAGAAAGAGTGGGAGATGTACTTGCAGCGACAGTTTGTATGGAGGGCCATGATCGGCAATGGCTTGCAACAGGGCATATGATGATGGTGATGATGATGATGATGATGATAATGTTGATGATGATGATGATGATTATGACAACGATGACGATTCGATTTAGTCAAACAAATATGATAACCATAAGTTGGAAAACACGGGCTTCCCACCATTGTCTGAAGAGAAGGCTGTAAATCTTGAAAAACGAATTGTGTCTTCATGACGAAATCTTTTCAAAGTATAAATGAAAAATTCATAAAAATCCAAGTTCTGGTGGCTTTACAGCTGAAGTTTCCTGGAAGAAGTAGCAAGAAATTCTGGGGAGTGCCCAACAGCACAAGGTCCTCAGAGAAAAAAAACCTTCAAGCAAGTGTTTGGCCCTTTACTCTATTACACTCTAAAGGGACCATCCCACATCCAGGTCACGATCCTGTATGCCCACCTGATGTCGTCCGTTTTTCATTGGAAACTCTCCACAACCTGGATTCAACCCAAGCACCAAAGCAGTCAGACGTCCCAAGGTCAAGTCACACCTGTGACAGATGTCTTTACTCCTAGCTATTTGGACACTGGCAACATATAGGGGACCTTTAAGTCTATAAAGTTTATTTCTGTTCCTCCTCGACCAGATCCAGCTGGAACATTTTCAGTTGCTTGTGCCATTGCTTTAGGGCTCTAGTTTTCTCCTTCCCAGAAGTGGAGTACTGTTTTATGACGTCCTAATGCAGAAGTGCCTACCCATTAACCCCTTTGCCCCAGTCCCTGTGGCAAGGAATTTTCTTGGAAGCAGGATTTTCATCAAGTTGCTGGATAGACTGGCATACTTTTCAAACTTGATGTAACCGGCTTCTTTGCACAATGAATTTTGCTTTCAATCTTTTTGTTCAGATGATTGGGAGTAGAGTACGAACCTGGTCTATGCCACTCCTGCTGGTGGTGGTTCTTTTTTATTTGTATTATGAAAGATTTGCCTTGTACTACTCGTCACATGTTCGTGTGTTTTCGGATAACACTGCTTCTTCAGGCGATAGTTTGCTGCCTTCCCGCCGCATAGAGGGTTGCCAGAGCTTCTTGTGGTCTGTTCACACCCTTCGCATTTCTAGTCACTTGTGCGATCTCTATAAAGCATTATGTGCTTCTATGTGCACCTTCATTGGGTCAGCGCTACTTTCCATAAACTCCAGAAGTGTTCCACTGTTGTTTACCAGGTACAGCGGTATGCAATACTGGTTTCTCCAAATTCATAGATTTACATTTGAGGCACTGGTTTTCAACATATAGCTCGTTTTGCAATTTTCGAATTCCGATCACCGAATTTCTCTTGAATGCAGGATTTGGTGTTAGCAAGTGGTCGCAAATGGAGTTTCTTTCCTTGGTTTATGTTTGTTGATTGTTTTAGATAGGATATAATCTGTCGTATACCTTATGCGTGAACCTTTTTTAAGACCAAAAGACATTGGGGGACACATGTTCTTCCACTGGCACTGTACAGAAATAAATTGCTTAATGATAATGACATGCTTGACTCTGTTGCTAAAATATGTATCGCAGGTGATCGACTCAAGAATTTTTATATCTTCGTGACCATGACCTCGGCGGATCCACCTGACAACCCCAAGAGCTCCGTGCATTTGTGTCTGCACATTCCAGGAGGATTGTACGAGGTGCCACTGAGAGTTTTCCGTGCTTACGGCCAATGAGAGGACGTTATCTCACAGTTATGATGTATGTTGACAATGAAGCTATGAATTTCTGTGAACTGGAAGTGCTTGGATTCCACTACTGGGTGAGTTGAGAAGCTAAAGGCAGGTTACATGCTTGGGATATGTATTATTTAGCGCACCTAACCGATAGCATTCGTGTTTTAGCATGTATGCCTCCAACATATCCATGTTTCGAATGATATATTCAACATTACATATGTTACATAATTTATCTAAACAAATAGAAACGAAAACAGAATCAGAACGCGTATAAACTAGACTTCCTGCTGCTTCGACCAGTGTCAGAAAAGGACTAAACTGACTCCTAATTTGTGTATTTGGTGTTTGTTTTTTTGTGATCTTAAACTGACAAGGGCCAGTTGAACGAAACTTTGCGCCTGCCTTGTCTGGTTGTATTAAATAAGCGTTCTGACTCTTTTTTCGTGTTTCTTGTAATAAGATTTTTTAGTCCAGTCCTTTGAGACCAAGTATCTGGAACTTCCTTAATATCATCTGCTCTACCATAAACCTCACTACGCCCAAAACCACAAATAACCAAAAATCAAACCAGAAATTGACAAACATGTGTGCAATTGTTTACCATATGACCTGTGCATTTTAAAACAGGGAGTACATGGCGCAATCCGCCAATATTATGGGAACACCAAGCTACAGCTTCACTGACAGCAGTTAGAGAATAGCATATAAAAGGAGAAAACGAGAAAAGGATGAAAAATTAGGGGGTGTTGGTGAGCAGCCCAGATGACCATCCCAGAACACTCTGTCAATCTTTAGATTCTACAATGAGAACGTCCTATGCTCACCAGCTCATGAAGATTCACAGGAACACATCACACATTTTATCCAAGAAAATTTGATACATGGATACGTACGTACATACATACATACATACATACATACATACATACATATATACATAAATACATACATACACACATACATACATGTATACATATATATATATACATGTATATATATACATATATATATATGTGTATATATATATGTATAGATATATGTGTATGCATATATGCATATATAAATACAATGACTGCCAGGAGTAGCATTGCCAAGTAAAGTAACTGGAAATATTTTGTAACAGTCCCTTGCAATGATGCAAAAAGACAGAGAGGCAAGAACAACAAAGTAGACCTTTAAACAGGAGAAGAAGAAATAATTACCCGGTTTAAAATAGAAAAATAAAATGACCAAAGACCTTTGAGGAAGACATCTATAAGTAGGAAATAAGAAAAAAAAAGACAAGAAAGACAGAAATACTTCTGGAGCTGGGAGCAGCCTAGAATACCTCCTCGAACGCTCTGTCGGTATTTTTGTCCTTCAACAAGAAATCCAAAACAAGTGTGATTGCGGGCGTTCAAGCAAACAGGAACCAGAAAAAAAACGAAAACAAACAAACAAAAAATTCAAAACAAAAACACACACAACACACACACACACCACACACACACACACACACACACACACACACACACACACACACACACACACACACACACACAAACACCAAAGAATCAGAACGCATATTTAATACAGTATTTAATATTAAATATTTTAGTCCTTTGCTCCCACTGGACGAAGCAGCAGGGAAGTTTCAGTTTTTTTTTCTCCTAATTTTTGTATTGGGTGTTTGTACGTTTGTGATCTTACGTCTATGTACGTTTGTGATCTTACGTCTGTGCTTGACAAAGGCCAGTTGGTCAAAAATTTGCACCTGTCTTTTCTGGTTGTATTAAATACGTATTCTGATTCTATTTTCGTGTTTTTTTCCCGGTTCCTTCAATAGCAAGGTCTAATTTTTCCTCTTTTTGTGCTGTCTTCCTCAAAGGTTTCTGATTTGTGTTGTATTTTAGACCAAAAAGTTGTTTCTCTAGAGTAAAAGTCTTTTATTTGCTTGTCTGGTTGTATGATTGTAAGCGAGATAGTCCTTTTCCTCTCTTTGGGCTGTAACAATATACTCACATTTACTTGAAGAAAACAAACAAACAAAGAAAGAAACAAACAAACAAACAAACAAACAAACAAAAGAAATACGTAGAAGTACATAGTAATCCGATTATCATTTAACATGGATATCAAATTCAACCTTCCAACCATTTATCGGCAATGCTCACACCCTATGACCAACGGTCAAGGAACGACAATCAGAAGAAAGCAAGCCACATTGCGAAGCATTCAGTCCGATCAAGGTCCTAAAGTTTAAAACATAATACATATTGAAGCGAATTACACAAGTATCTTTTTTTCAATTATTTTTGTCATGCTTTCAGGTCTGAAATGTTCTTGTGGTTTGCTGGAATTTTTTCTAGAGTACTGGAATCCTCCTCAGCGTATCTACCCACCAGCACTGTTGCACATGGATGGCTTGGGCATGTCAATAGCAGAAGGACTGAAGCAGAGACAAGAGGTCTGTCCAGAAACACACTTCCAATGTGCACGAGGATTCTGCATCCCGACCTACCTCTTGAACAACGGGATCACAGACTGTCCTTTGGGAGATGATGAAAACATTGCTGATCTGAGTTGTCCTGGTTTCTTTCGCTGTTGGATTACCGGTAACTGTCTTCATCCTGTCTACTACTGTGATGGGTCAACCATTGCCCTTTCAATGAAGATGAACGTTACTGTGGACAGGAACATTGTCCAGAACAGTGTGTATGTGAAGGTCAAGCATTTCGCTGTAGGTCAGGGTTTAACTACCAGGCACATTTTCAGCTGCGTTATCTGGATCTGTCTGGATCAAACAATCCTGATTTGAAGGCACTGAACACTTGACTTATCTTCAATACCTCAACCTATCTTCGTGTGACTTGATGGAAGTGCAGCTCAGCTCTTTAAGCCAGCTGCGTGTTTCTGGATGTCAGTCATAACTCTATCCACAGTTTTGACTTTCTCAAACTGAGCCATCTGTCCGAGTTGTTACACCTCAATCTGTCCTTTAACCCTTTGTCCAAACTGATGGATCCTGCCTTTTCCAACTTTGTGCACAGGGCTGCTTTGTGAAATTACAGAGTCTGGTGATGATGGACATGGGACTAGAGACGATCACAACTAGGGACTGACAGGATCAACAGAGATATATGTTCTAGATATTCGTCACAACCCAGTGGACACAGTGCCAACCAAAGTGTTTGGTAAGTCTATATCGGGTACTATATACTGACAATCTCAAGTTATGCTGCCATCAGTTCCACATGACTCAGCTGGCTGAGTGCCATGCTCCTGTGGATGAACTGTCGTCATGTAGTGACCTTCTCAAGTCTGACTTTCTGCGTGTGATCCTCTGGATCCTATTTACCATGGCTCTGATTGGCAATGTAGGGGTGTGGGTGTACAGGACGTTCATAGAACAACAGGGGACTTCTTTGGCATACAAGGTCATGGTAATCAACCTCAGTGCTTCTGATTTTCTAATGGGAGTTTACATGGCGATGATTGGATTGGCAGACATGACATTCCGGGGTAACTATGTCTTCAAAGATGAATACTGGAGGCACACTGCTGTATGCAAAATTGCAGGTTTTTTGGCCATAGTGTCCAGTGAAATGTCAGCGTTAGTTATTTGTCTCATCACCTTGGATCGTTTTCTTCTGCTACGATTCCCCTTCATCTTACATCTCCGTCTGTCGAGGCTGTCAGCATCTGTGGCCTGTGGCATTGCCTGGGGAATTGCTATAGGGCTGGCCACCTTGCCTTTCTTCGTGTCTCACTGGAAGTTCTACAGTCAGAATAGCATCTGTGTGCCTCTACCCATTACTCGCCGTCAGTTTCCTGGCCAGCAGTATGCCTTTAGTGTCTTTATCGTTCTCAACTTTATCATTTCTACCATCATTGGGGTTGGTCAGGTGTTCATCTATCATACCATCCGCCAGTCATCTAAAGGCCTGCAGAAAGACAGCCGGAATCAGGAGATCGCCATTGCCAGGCGTTTGCTTCTGATTGTAGTCACTGATTTCTGCTGCTGGTTCCCTATTGGCTTGATGGGACTATTGGCTGCCCAAGGAACACAGATCTCAGACCTTGTCAATGTGTGGGCTGCTGTCTTTATCCTGCCTCTTAACTCGGCACTCAATCCCTTTTTATACACGTTGAACACGTTGCTGGAGAGACGAGCCAGACACGTGGAGCAGAAACGAATTGAGAAGGTCATGACCAACATACATCTCCAAATGCGTACGTGGCCCAGTGAAAAGATGTTGGAACATATACATAAGTGTTTTAGCTTGGGTTTACTGGGAAAGGAGGATGTCCTTGAGCTAACTGCCCATTGCCCAGAGTCTAGTCAGCTGAAGAAAGAAGACATGATAAAGCTGGTGCACAGATGACCAGATCAATTAAGTAGACATAATAAAGTTGACACACAGACGACCAGGTCATAATTTACATTAGAAAATATTTCACGTATGGAAAAATGGAAATATCTCAAAATACCTAAACAGCTCACTTCAACACCCCAGAAGCAAAGATGGAATAATTTGGATTATGTTTTGTTGTTCTATGTTTGATTGCTTTCCCTTTCTGCTGCAAAAGAAGTTTTCTGTTCAAAAAGCTGGTTATTTTTCGTTGGGATCGCCACAGCGCAGCGCCATCCATATTAGAAATATTTGTTCTGTGTGTTTTGTTTTTGTTCTCGTTTTTGTTTGTTTGTTTGTTTATTTTGATTTTTCTCTTTTTTTAAACTATGAAGGCGAATTTCGACTGACGTTTCCCAGGTACAACCCTCCTATTTTTCGTGGGATCTTTAACATGCACTCATTGCTCTTTTCTGCATGGGACATCAGTTTATCATCTCATTTGAAAGACCAGCACTCAGGCCATCACTCAAGGTCTTGCGGAGAAGGAAGGGAAGAAAAGTCCTTGTCCAACAAGGAATCAAAGCTAGCGGTCTTGCATCATAGGTGGGTGTGTAATCCCTCCTTACCTGGCTGACACTTCTTTCTGCGGGCTAGTTGGTAGATCCATGGACTCAAGATCTGATGTATTGAGTTCAATCCCAGCCTGTAACACTAAAAAACTTCCCTGTTCGATGCCCATCTTAGTGTTTCCACCATTCTGGTGGTGTCAACTTAATGTTTGATAGGTCCATTCTCCCCTTCTCTAGTTTCAAGACCTTGCAGCGATAAGGTTTGTGCCAGCACAGGAATTCTGTCAGATAATGGCTGGTGGATTGGATGGAGCGCATATGGAGCTGTCCGAACACGGTAAATCCCTCTTGAAATAACTCTAATAAATCCAACTCCTTATATGCTCCCACTCTACCTGATCCTGACGATTCAAGCGACTGAAAAAACTCAAAATGTTGAATCCTTTTCTATTGTGGTCCTTGGATAATGTGATCAATTACTGAACGGATGAACAATATATAATATATAGATATATGTATATATGTATATATACATGTATATATATATATATATAATATAAATATACATATATATATATGTATACATATATATATATATATATATGTATGTGTGTGTGTGTGTATGTATGTGTGTGTGTGTGTGTGTGTGTGTGTGTGTGTGTGTGTGTGTGTGTGTGTGTGTGTGTGTGTGTGTGTGTGTGTGAATAATTGTTTACTATTTTTCATCTATCATTTATGTATCTATTCCCTTTTCCCTCGGAGGTGGACTACAGACTGTAGGGGGATATTGATAAAGGAGATATTACTTTCAACATGTTGATAGGCAGCGGAGGCTATGTGCAGTATTGATTGGTGTCCTTCTGTGATGCGAGACAAGTTTATACTTGGTGGCTAGTTCTGTTTCCATTCAGTCCTTATTTATCATTTTATTTATATTTTTATTTACTTATTTTATTTGATTACTTTTTTGAAGATGAGATCTACTGATACAGACGTCATTACAGTGTAGCCAAATTAGTTCAAATGACAGACTGATACAATTACCAGTGTACAAAAACTACAGGCTGGGTAGGGCCCGAGGACCTGGCCAACTCATGGATTTATGTCAGGCTCAAGGCGTGTGCAATGAACATTTCGGATCTTCTCCATCACATGGCACCAGCAGCGTAAGTGAACATGAAATTCATTCCCAGCGCGGAGACATCATCTCAGAAACCGAAACTGAAACTAGTATAATTTAAAGCAGTAAGAGCAATAAGGCAGAGAAAGAGACAAACTTCCAACTCTTTACCTGTAATTGGTTTGGCACTTCTTTTGATCTGTCAATCGATGGATGCCACAAATCTGAAATAGAAGCAAACAAGCAAGCAAGCAAGCAAGCAAGCAAGCAAGCAAACAAGCATGCAAGCACGTAAGCAAGCAGCCAACCAACCCATTAACAAAACCAACCCAACCACCCAACCAACAAAACCAACAAAACCAACCAACCTTACAACCAACCAACCAACCAACCAACCAAACAACCAACCAACCAACCAACCAACCAACCAACCAACCAACCAATCAACTAACCAACCAACCAACCAACCAAACAACCAGCCAGCCAACCAACTAACGAACCAATCAGCCAACCAACCAACCAACCAACCAACCAACCAACCAACCAACCAAAAAACCAACCAACACAACAAAAAAGAAACCCGATTTTCAACATGCAAGCAAGCAAGCAAGCAAGCAAGCAACCAACTAAACAAGCAAGCAAGCAAGCAAGCAAGCAAATAACCAACCAACCAACCAACCAACCAACCAAACCAACCCAGCCAAGTTACCAATAAAACCAACAAAACCAACCAACCAACCAACCAACCAACCAACCAACCAACCAACAAACCAACAAACCAACCAACCAACAAACCAACCAACAAACCAACCAAGCAACCAAAAAAGAAACCCGATTTTCAACAACTTTGCGCTGCGAGCATCACTTTTGTGTTCTTTCTCTAATACAATAAATAACAAAACAAAGGGACACTTTGCCACCAAATATTTAAAAAAAAGAAAATAAGAAAACCTTTGAAAATCTGGAAGTGTTCAAAATTCTAGTGGGCCTCTTCCGTTCACCGTCTGCATGATCATGTCACATCTAGCGACAAAGATGGTCATTTACTCTAATGCATTCTGGTTGCCATGGAGCTCTGTGGTCATCACTGTTCTGGTCAGTCACGTGTCCTGTTGGTGCACTTGATAGAGTTGACATCGTTGTCAGATGTGGTCAGCTATCTGGTCCTCTCGACCATGGGGACAGGTTTGTGGAAGGCGCCAGTCCTGCAGGACAAAATGCCAAAATTCAGTTTGACAGACAAAACAGGACAGATATTTTATCATATTTAGGAGTCCATTATTTGTGCATCAAAAACAGACCCAATAAACTCGTTTAAAGGCTAAAAGTGTACATAATATGATATAATGTAATGTAATGTAATGTAATATAATAATATAATATAATATAATATAATATAATTAATATAATTAATATAATATAATATAATATAATATAATATAATATAACATAATATAATATAATATAATATAATATAATATAATATAATATAATATAATATAATATAATATAATATAATATAATATAATATAATATAATATAATATAAATAATATAATATAATATAATATAATATAATATAATATAATAATATAATATAATATAATATAATATAATATAATATAATATAATATAATATAATATATAATGTAATATAATATAATATAATATAATATAATAGGTAGAAAGAAACTCTAGGGAGAGCTAGACAACAGAAGGTCTTCAGAGAAGTAACCCCCTTTAGACAAGTGTTTCGGCCTTGAACTCCTTACTCTCTCGGGGGGCCGGGCCACATCCAGGTCATGACTCCTGGATGCCCTTCTGCTGTTGTCTATTTTTTTTTATTCCCCACGCCGGGGAGCGAACATGGGCGATTCTGCGCTTTAGAACTGCGGTACGCGGTTTTACCAATGTGTTAACGGGGCACAAATCATCTGTAGGGAATTTAATCCTTATGAAGTTCACTTTGATTCCTCCTTGCCCAGATCCAGCTTGAGCTCCTTTCTGCTGCCTCTGCCATCGCTTTAAGGGCTCTAGTCCTCTTCTTCCCAGAAATGGCGAGTTGTTTCAATGAGATCATAAGCCGAGGTGCCCACAAACCCTCTTGCCCCGACCTCTATGGCGAAGATTTTGACCCGCAGACCTGCTTTCTTCAGGGTGCTGGCAAGACCGGCGTATTTTTCGGTCTTGTAGATATGTGCTTCTTCCATTCTGCTTTCGTATGGCACAGTGAGTTCTATCAGAATCACTTGTTTCGAGGAGTCAGAGTGGAGAGCGATGTCTGGTCTCATGCCTGTCTTGCTGATGACATCTGGGTAATTTCTCCACTCTGGGAGGTCTGCTGTACACTCCCAGTCGACTGCTCCATCCAGAAGGCCCTTTGGCAATGTGCTGGTTGTCATAGCAATTTCGGGCCAGACCTGTTTCCCTCCTGCTTTGTAGAACGTTGTCATAGCAATTGGTGCGTTTGGGGTCATGGTTTTTTCGCTAACCACGTCTGTGATCACTTTCAGAACTTGGTTGTGCCTCCATGTATACCTTCCTTGGGCTAGCGCTACTTTGCAAGAGCTTAGGATATGGTCCACTGTTTGTTTCTTCTGACAGAGCGGACATGCTGGGTCATCTGATTTCCCTCATTTCACTAAGTTTGCATTCGAGGGGAGCAGGTCATATACAGATCTGAGGAGGAAGCTTATCCTTAGAGGAGCCATGTGCCACATATCGTTCCAGCTGAGACTTCTTTGGAGTGCACTGTCCCATGTTGTCCATTGCCCCTGTTGACCTTGCTGGACTGCCTTCTGCACTCTTTTGACATCTTCTTCTTTCTTCAACTCCTGTATGATCATGTCTCTTTTTTCCTTCCTTTTGGCTTTGGACCACCACTGCATTTTTGTTGCTCCCAGTCCCTGTCTGTTGGTTTGCGTGTGTCCAATTATTTCTTTGATGCTGAGGTTTCTCTTGGCATTGTTTACAGCCTCTTGGACTTTCCATTTTTTGCCAGTTCTCAGCTTTGGCTAAACTGATCTCACGATATTATCTTCCAATTCCTCCAGCATGCTTAACAGTCTTGCTTTTCCAACTTTGTATTCCTCCACTATGGATTTGAGAGGTAGATTCAGCATTGCTTGACGACAGTAGAATGCAACATCAGTGAGACCAGCTGGGACACCGAGCCATTTTCTTGTGTATTTGTTGATTTTGGCTTCCATTGCTTCCACTGTGCTGGTGCAAATGTCATAGATTAGCAGTGGCCACAGCAGCTTTGGTATCAGCATGAACTGTAGACACCAGACTTTGTATTTGCCTGGCAGTCCGCAGTTATCTATTTTCTTCAGGCCTTCTTCTGCTGTTTGCTTGGTTTCACATCCCCTTTGTGTGTCTTTCAGGGAGTCATCATACCATCTTCCGAGACTTTTTATTGGCTCTTCTGTGACAGTGGGGATGGCTTGGTTGGCTACCATGAATTTGACTGAATCTGCCACTTTTCCTTTTCGCAGTGAGAGACTTCGGGATTTTTTTGGTTTGAACCTCATTCTTGAAGAGGCCACCAGCTCATCCAGCTGATTTGGTGTGTCTCTTCCTCATCCGTGGACAAGACTGTTGTGTCATCCATGAAAGCTTTCAGAGGAGGCATCTGGTATCCATCTCCCAGATTCACTGGACCTGAACTCTTCATTGCAGCTTTCAAGATGACTTCCATTGCCAACACGAACAGTATGGGAGAGATTGCACAGCCCATTGCAATGCCCACCTCTAAGTCTATCCAGTCCGTGGTGTATTCTTTGGTAGAGAACCGCATTGAGAACCCTTGGAAATACTTCCTCAGCATTGTTCGGATGTTTTCTGGGATGTGATACATTTCAAGAGCCAGCTGGATCATATCGTGTGGAACTGATCCATATGCATTCGCCAGATCAAGCCAAACTACGTCAATGTCTCTCTTCTCTGTTCTTGCTTTTTGGATGGCATCCCAAATCAACGTGGCATGTTCCAAGCATCCAGGCATTCCTGGTATGCCTCCCTTTTGGACTGACATATCCAGATACTTGTTTTCAGTCAGGTATTTTGTCAATCTTGCTGCCATAACAGAGAAGAAGATTTTCCCCTCGACGTTCAGAAGTGATATTGGCCTGAACTGGTTGATGCTGCTGGAGTTCTGCTCCTTCGGAATGTACACTCCTTCAGCTCTCATCCATTGGTCGCTGATCTTCTGGTTCCTCCATGCTGATCGAATCATCTTGTGGAGCCACTCGAGCACTTTTGGGCATTTCTTGTAGAGCAGGTATGGTATTCCGTTTGGTGCAGGTGCTGACTTGGCTCTGGCTTTCTTTACTACGTTCTTCACTTCATCCAGTGTTGGTGGTTTGTTACTGAATTTTCCTTCTGGCGCTGCAGGCCAAACCAGATTCTGGATTTCAAGTGGTGCCTCGTGCTGAGAATCGGAATATGTTTCCCTGAGATGCTGCTCTAGGGTTTCCTTGCCCACTGTGAGAGTCCCTGGTTTGGGTTGTTCAAACAGCTTTCTTGCAAAGTCAAAGGGATCTTTGAAGAAACGATCTTGAGTCTTCTTCTTTTTGCTCTTTCTTCGCCTTGCTGATTCCACTTTGCTGAGAGCATTGTGTTTGGATTTCAGATCTTTCCAGAGTTCCAGGAGCCCTTGCTTCTCGAATTCTGAGGCAGTTTTCATTCGCTTTTTAAGCTTCCTTTTCTTCCCCCGGATGCTCTCCATCTGTTGCTGTCTTCTGGATTTCTGGGGAGGCGTTTTTGTCTTTGGCTGCTTCACTCCATAAGTGTCCCTGCAGATAGAGTATATGATGTCTCCGTATGTGTCAAGTTTGTGTTCCAGCGTACTGTTCCCTATTAGCGCATTCATCTTAAGGACAAGTTCCTCATCTAATTTCTCCCATTGTTCTTTTGCACCGGCAGGCGGCAAATTGAGTTTTTCACGTTTGGCGTTAAGAGCTTGTGCAAAATCCGCACCAGAACCATCAGCGTGGATGTCCTTGGCACTATGGTTTAAATCCTGGCCTTGGTCATCCAACGTCTCACCTGCTATCGCAGTGCGCTGCTGCTGGTTCGTATGAGTCTTCAAACATCCCATTTTTGTCCTGTGGATCTTCATGCCGCGTTCGGTGGTGAATCTCCTTCCACACGCACACGGAAATTCCATTTGGTCATTAATCATGATCCGTTGTGCCAACCCACAAAGCCCGCAGATCTAGTCTTTCCCAGTGTCCTTCGGTCTTTCCCGAACTATTCCCGGAAGTCAATGGATTGACCATGTGCAGGTAGAAAGAAACTCTAGGGAGAGCTAGACAACAGAAGGTCTTCAGAGAAGTAACCCCCTTTAGACAAGTGTTTCGGCTCTGAACTCCTTACACTCTCGGGGGGCCAGGCCACATCCAGGTCATGACTCCTGGATGCCCTGGGAGCGAACCTGGGCGATTCTGCGCTTTAGAACTGCTGTACGCTGTTTTACCAATGTGCTAACGGGGCACACATCATCTGTAGGGAATTTAATCCTTATGAAGTTCACTTTGGTTCCTCCTTGCCCAGATCCAGCTTGAGCTCCTTTCTGCTGCCTCTGCCATCGCTTTAAGGGCTCTAGTCCTTTCTTCCCAGAAATGGAGAGTTGTTTCATGAGATCATAAGCGGAGGTATATAATATAATATAATATAATATAATTAATAAATATAATATAATATAATAAATATAATATAATATAATATAATATAATATAATATAATATAATATAATATAATATAATATAATATAATATAATATAATATAATATAATGGAATGGGATATGATATGATATGATATGATATGATATGATATAATATAATGTAATGTAATGTAATGTAATGTAATATAATATAATATGCGGCTCCAGAGTGTATAATATAATATAATATAATATAATATAATATAATATTATATTATATTAATATAATATAATATAATATAATATAATATAATATAATATAATATAATATAATATAATATAATATAATATAATATAATATAATATAATATAATATAATATAATATAATATAATATAATATAATATAATATAATATAATATAATATATATATATATAACATAATATAATATAATATAATATAATATAATATAATATAATATAATATATAATATAATATAATATAATATAATATAATAATAAATATAATATAATATAATACATAAACACACACATCTTTAAAGATACTAATCATTGTGAAACTCTCGGAAACCAATCCTGTAAATGTCGTAGAAAACACTAATGCTCTAAGAGGAATAACTTTTGTAATACAGAGTGACAATAGATAGGCAGACTTACGAATCGCTATGCAAAAATGGTAAACGCAACTGACTGACAGCTTGGAGGTCGTGGGTTCGAACACCATCAGTCTACACTGGCAATGTAATTTTTTTCGTCCCATTTTCTACGCCACCTTTATGGCCACAGGCGCTGACACAGTTTTTACAATTCGATGATGATGTCGATGAGGATGATTATCATGATGCTATGTAGTTCCATCTAGGATTGAGATAGCGTGACAGGGCTGTACTCTACGCGTACTATCATAACATATTCTGGCGTCAACCAGGCCCGAGAGATACAGACACCTGCGGTGATGGTCAGAAGATTTGAGCAACACCCTCAATGACGCATCCGTGATGTGAATGAACTCGACTGTTTGGTTCTAGTCTTCCCAATGAGCCCATAGCACGCCCAGTTCTGGGTAGGAGCCGGTTAGAACCGAAAAATCCCACATCGATTTTTGAAGGGAGTAATGGGGATCCAAACCCACAACCTTCCGGCTGGTAGTCCGTTGCACTAATCACTACACCACGGCGACAGGTTGCTATGTATTTTTTTGTCCTGTCCAGCTCTTACCCAGAGTAAAAGGTTCTAGGACTCACTAGTATCTCTTGTTGCTCTGCTTGATATCAGTGCAGCGTTTGATACATTTAATCATTTCATTTTGTTGAAGAGATTGGATGTTATATTTGGGGTTCAGGGCACAGTCCATAAGAAGTTTGTCTCTTATGTCAATGAACTTTTTCAGTCTGTAAAAGGTGGTCTGTCTACTCCTAGTTCTCTCACATATGGTGTACCTCAAGTTTCTATTCTGGGACCCGTTTTGTATGCAATATATTCACGGCTCCAGAGTGATGTAACTGCTCTACACTGCTTTTCACGAATACTAAAATGACACGGAGCTGTCAAAAATTGTCCTTTTTTTACCCAGTAATGAACTCTTCTGTTCAATATAGAGACATACACATACCCATTATCTGTTGTCCCGTATAAATGAGCAACAACAAAGTAAACTGAATACAGACAAAGCAAAAGTGATGCCTACCTATGAGCACTATTTATCTGCCAGGACTGATTGACGACAAGTGTGCAAATATTGGAGTTACTGATATTTCAATCCACATCTCTGTAAAATACCTCAAGATAAAAACTAACCAAGGTTTATGTACATGTATGCAAGAACACTCAGCAAAATTGCCGTAATCCAAAACAAGTGTGACTGCCCGCGTTCAAGCAAACAGGAACCAGAAAGAAAAAAAAAACACGAGAAAAGATTCAGAACGCGTATTTATTATAACCAGACAAGACAGGCGCAAATTTTCAACCAGCTGCCATAGATGTAAACAACTTGTCTTTGCTGCATTAATTTCCCAGCTAGACTATTCTAATTCTGTGACAGAAATTATAGCACAAAATGGCATGCAGCAGATATTTAACATCAGTGAATAAATTGCGGCAAAAATGGCATGCAGCAGGTATTTAACACCAGTATAGAAGTTATGGCACATCATGGCATCAGCAGATATTTAACATCAGTAAAGAAGTTATGGCAGAAAATGGCATGCAGCGGATATTTAATATCAGTAAAGAAGTTATGGCACAGATAACATGCAAAATATGTTTAACATCAGTAAAGAAGTTATGGATCAAATGGCATGCAGTAGATACTGAACATCAGTAAGGAAGTTATGGCACAACATGGCACGCAGCAGATTATTAACATCAATAAAGTAATTATGGCACAAAATAGCATGCAGCAGATATTTAACACCGGTACAGAAGTGATGGCTCAAATGGAATGAAGCAGATATTAAAATCAATAAACACAGAATGACATGCAGCAGGTACTTAACATCAGATAAGAAACTATGTTTTGAACAGAGTGTACGATTCCACTGACATCGGACCTCCGTCTTATATCACTCATAGTGAACAGACGTCAAATCAAAGAACGAACGAACGAATCATATAAGAAATTATGACACAAAATAGCATGCAGCAGATATCTAACATCAGTAAAGAAGTTATGGCACAAAATGGCATGCAGCAAATGTTTAAGATCAATAAAGAAGTTATGGCACGAATGGCATGCAGAAGATATTGGCGTCAGTAGAGAAGTTGTGGCACAAAATTGCATGCAGCAGATATTTAACATCAATAAAAAAAAGTTCTGGCACAAAAATGGCATACAACAGTATTTAACATCAATAAAAATGATGTGTCACAAATGGTGTGCAGCAGATATTTACCATCAGTAAAAATGCCAAGGTACACTTTAACACCAACAAAGAAGCTATAGCATAGAGTGGCATTCAGCAGATATTTGGCATTAGCAAAGAAGCGAACCAACAACCTAGGAAACATCAAGAAGAGGACAGGTCGTAGTAGTCCAGAGATTTTCAACCTGGTTGAGGAAAGACATATGTGGATGACAAAGACCCAGAGAGCAGTATGGGCAGCCAAAATTTCAAGGAATGATACTGTAAAGTGGGTGAATGAAAGAAGCGAAAGAATAACACAAAATGCATCAGACATTCATGAGTGCAGACCTGCCTAAACCAGTTTCGTGTATACACGTATGTACATGTTGATTGTCAAATGTGCACGTTAAAGATCCTGTACGTCATGTCAGTGGCTGGCTTATGGAAAGCTAAAAGCACCTGGCATGCACGCCCATCAGAGGATTGTGGGTTCGAATCCCCTGGTGTGCGCTACATTAAAAGTGGCCTTCTCACTGTCCAATCTTAACATCCTTGCTGTTCTGGTGGTATCAGTATAAGATTAGATAAGTCCCCTTCCCCCTACTTCCGTGGAATGGTTATCCCGGTCGGACATATCACCTGCAGTGGGTGTTGACGTAACAACTGAACCAAATCAATCAATCAATCAATCAATCAGCCCATTAGAGATGTAGACTGTGCAACAACCCAATGGAATGTGGTCAGCATGCCTAGCAGCTTGAGTTCTCCGAGCTCCACTAAAACTCTGATCATGTGCAATGCCCACCAAGTCCAACTGAGTTTGGAGAAAAGGGCTAGAGAAATATGATTTATATTAATAAAACGACTTATGATGAAGAAGCGTAGGCACAGCATGGCATGTAGCAGATATTTGAACATGAAACGAGGTACCAGATACAACCATGGTAAAGACTTCCACTAGCTTTGATGGAGTGAGCAGAGCATAATTTAGTATGTCTTGACATCGTTCTATGCTGTGAGTGTTCTATACCCTGTGTTGGTGGAAGCTCTCTAATGAAACGTTTGCAGTATGGATTGCCTACATGCAGACACACACATATGCGTGCAGACGCATAGACGCACACATGCACGCACGAACGTATTCACGTATAATAATAATAATACCTAGGACTTATAAAGCGCGCTAAGCCACTGGATCTAGGCGCTGGGGAATGGGAGATATAATAGGAAGTCAGTAAATACAAGACTACACAACAACTTACACATCATCAAATGACAATCAAATACATACATACATCATAATCACATAACATAATGATTTACATTCGCAATCTTCAAAATATGCATACCACGCAATTCAATCAAATATCAGATTCATTCCAATTAAACACTTTTCACTCAGTTACTCCATATAAACTATTATTCCACCCCTTCCCTACTACCCCCCACCCCCACGCGCATACACAAAATCCAATTACACATATCAGCCAGCCGACAAGGTGATGTGGGGAAAAGTGATCAGATGTCGAAATACTGCTGGAAAAGGTGTGTTTTCAAGTTTGACTTGAAAGAAGAAATGGACGGAGAGTGGCGTAATTTCTTGGGAAGAGAGTTCCAAAACGTATGCGAGCATCCACATACACACGCACACACACTCACGCTCGGACTCATACACGCACACAGACACAGACACAGACACACAGACAGAGACACAGTCACACACACACACACGCATATATATATATGTATATATACATATACATATATATATATATATATATCTATGCATTCTTGCATATCTATTTATTTGTACGCAACCATGCACGCACATATGCACACAACCACACACGCATTAACTATCACACATATATTTGCACACACATATATACACGCATATACACATCTCCAGTATATGAGAACACATCACACACACACACACACACACACACACACACACACACACACACACACACACACACACACACACACACAGAGAGAGACATACATATAAACTTATATATATGTGTATATATGCTTATACACACACACACACACACACACACACATACATATATATATATATATATATATATATGTGTGTGTGTGTAGATAGATAGATAGATATACATGCCTGCACACACATATATAAACACACGCATAAGACCAAGCACAAATGAACAAACATGCTTTTTTTTCTCAAACAAAACAACATGCTATACCCATTTCCTTTCTTTTGGCTGTATCAGTATGTCTGTTTGACTGTCTACGTTTCTGTTCGCTATTAGTGAGTCATAGTTTCATCAGAACAGTGTCATAAATAAATCACTTGGAAAATGTTTTGAAAAAGTACAGCGATGGTTCATGATTTATGTCAACGAGCATGGCTTACAATAACAAACGACTGAAAACACACCGTGAACAAAGAATTACCCAATCATATATTTGACCTTACACCTTTAACACGACCAGAAATGAGGATGGTTTCTACGTGACAAATCGTTTGATTTATTGGCAGTGCAGCGAATAACTTGAAGCTCTGTTGTCGTGTTGCCTTGTTTTTGAATCCGCTCGTTTGGAATAAAGCCGTCGACACAATTAGGTTCCAGTTCAGTTTAGTGCCAGTACCGCTGCTTGTGTCCAGACCACAGCGTTCAAAATGTTTGACAGTATGACAGTATTGTTGTGAACAGCCAACAAAATGTGGACTTTCGAGTTGTCCTCTAATTGAGTCTTATTCGTCATTCTAAGCACAGTCGTTCAGACACAAAGTTAACATATGTTTGCACAAACTGACAAAATGATAAGATAGGTATTTCTTTTAAACACACACACACACACACACACACACACGATTCAAGATGGCGGAGACACCTAACTGGTAACGATTTCATTAGCCAGAGACAACGCGGAAAAGTCCATTTATGACCAGGACACGACGATGCCGCCTTGCGCAACAGAAGCAAGAAGCTGCGTCAGCGGGATTAACCGATCAGGAGGGGCCATCGACCAGCAACGAAAAGAACAATGCCCCTCCAAACGGCAAGTCGACCGGGGCCACCACTGGCACGCCGAGCGGGACAGCTAACACCACACCTGTTCTCAGCTCTACGGACCTCTCCAGTACGATTGTTGACCTGAAAAACATCGTACTGGATCTGCAAAACCAAATTCGTTCCTTAGAAAGGACAGTGCTTACACAGATCAAGGTCCAGTCGACAGCGACCACCCCAACCAAGGTAACCAGCAACCGTCAAATACAGACAGACACCAGCAACCGTCAAAAAGGTTAAGATTTTGCTTTGCTAACATGGTTGACAATGCAGAATGCTGGTGGACAGAGGATTAAATACTGTCATGGCAGAAACTGTTTTCTGATTTTCTAAACTGCTCTCTGATGTTCTTGAGCAAGCAATCCTACAGGTTTGCCACGCCGTGTATTTACAGCTGATGTGGACGTGATAATACAAACCTCTCCATGCAGTCAGCCAAGATAAGGGGTGGGCTAAGGGACATAATTGCAGTTGCAGTGTAACGATGAAATGAACTTGTGTTGAAACTGCTCGTGCAGATTTTCAGGACCGTGAAAATCATGGTTTGTCATTGGTAAGGATTATTGAATAGTTTTTCTTCTTTCAAGGAGAGACTTTTTGTTTCACCTCTCGCCCTCCACACCACGACGCAATTCTGAACGCATATTATGACCATGCAGACGCAAACGGGATTGAAAAGGACGATGACTATAGTGGTGCTGTTCATACTGTCCATCTTTCTGCACAAAACAGACGGCAGCTGCACGTTCCCCAGCGATCTCACAGGCACGTGGATGAGCAGCCGGTGGGGCGATGTCACCTTCACCTCCACCCAGAAAACTCCAAACGTTATCAACTTGTCCCACTCCTGAAATACCCCGTCTTGTGTCTATTAAAACAGAAGCCAAGCCTCTAAATTCTGGTTTCATCCCCATCTTGACATACCAGTGTCACTGTTCCAGACAACTTTCATCCTCGATATACAAACTAACAAAGTCACCGTGGACCGCGGAATCAGTTTGGCTCCCAATGGTGGTCGTATAAAAACAATAGTGTGAAAATAATAAAAGCACATCCGTCACACTACCCTCCTCTACGGAAAAGACAATGACCGAATTGTCTTTGAGAGGGCACTCACGGAACCATTTGAAAGGTCAGGCAATATTTTTCTTTTTCTTTTTTGTGTTCGTCCATAAACTGAGTTCAAACTACCTGACGTACAAGAACGAGCTTCAAACCTCCAGTGCCTTCTTGTTACTTCGCTCCACAAGAACCGTACGTTATGCCCCACCTGTACAATCTGACAAAACACTCCCACTAACGACATGTGTGATTCTGACAATGCTCCTGGCATCGGGAGATATTCACCCAAACCCAGGCCCTTCTGTGTACCCCTGCGGCATGTGTGAACGCCCAGTGACCTGGTCAAATGATGGGGTTTGTTGCGATGAGTGCGATATCTGGCACCACCGATCATGCATCGAACTGTGCAGCAAAGACTTCAGCGTCCTAAACCGCTCCAACGTACAATGGTACTGCTGCAAGTGTGAGACTCTAAATATCTCCTCTTTCTCATATAGAAGTTACGAAATCTGCCCGAGCTATTATGACCCCATATCTGAAGAAAATCTCTCAGCAGACTCATATCACGGACCTTTCAATCCTCTCCAAGCTAGTAGCCCAATCTCTAACCCAAAGACACCAAACACCTTAAATCAAACTGAAACAAACTACCCAAGTCCCGTGCAGAAAGCAACAAACTCTACACAGCGAAGCAAAACACTAGGTTCCACTTCCAGCTCCAGTGACACACCTCCCAAGAAGGATAGCAACAACTTGCGAATCCTAACAATCAACCTAGACAGCATAAATAACAAAACCTCTGAGTTTAGCGCAATCCTGGACTATGTAAAACCAGACGTGGTATGTGCCACTGAGACGTGGCTGAAAGGAGTAAAACCCGGCAGACCCCCGTCAAAGGATGCGATCCTGGACTCTGAGGTTTTCCCACCCAACTACAGGCCCTATAGGAATGACCGAGGCACACTGGGAGGGGGCGTCTTCGTACTTGTACATGAAGACATTGTTGCAACGGAGCACCCCGAATTTGTCACGGAATGTGAAATCAACTGGGCAAAAATCAAAATTAATGGTAAACGTGACACACACATCGCCTCCTACTACATGCCCCACAGAGAAAAACGTCACCTAGATGGACTTGACGCATCGCTGCAGAAAGTAAACGACAAAGACAAAGAAATAATTGTGTGTGGGGACTTTAACTGTCCAGACATTGACTGGGAATCTGGATCAGTCCACCCAGGCGCCAGCGACAGAACAGTGCAGGAAAGGCTTGTGGACATAGCCAACAAGTTCCACCTGACCCAAATCCACGACCAACCAACCCGCATGGAGAGTCGTCTCGACTTAGTTTTTACCACAAATCCATCATTGGTAAAGGCGTCCAGTAACATCCCCGGACTGTCAGATCACTCAGCTGTAATAACAGACATCTGCCTAGAGCCTTTTCGAACAAGACAGAAGCCTAGGAAACGCTTTCACTTTAATAAAACGAATTGGAAGGCCCTAAAGCACGAAGCGGAGGAAATATCTACCAACATCTTATCGGCAGATAACACCAGTGATATAGAAAGCCTGTGGAGCACCTTCAAGAAAGAACTGATCACGGCCATAGAAGCCCATGTTCCCTC
This sequence comes from Monoplex corrugatus, assembly GCA_030674185.1. Classification (NCBI taxonomy): domain Eukaryota; kingdom Metazoa; phylum Mollusca; class Gastropoda; order Littorinimorpha; family Ranellidae; genus Monoplex; species Monoplex corrugatus. The sequence continues at coordinate 22,283 of JAPXFY010000446.1, read as the reverse complement.
TTCAACCACAGGAACTCGACACCGACTTCCCTGGCTTAACCGACGTCTACAAAAAATGGTGAAGAAAAAGAAGCGACTATACAGACAAGCCAGAAGAACAAAGAACTGGACAAACTACCGCTTCATTCAGAAAGAATGCCGAAAGCAGTTCAGGCAGGCTGAGTGGACCTATCTCAGAAACAGCATTGAGGAAGGACTGTCACAAAACAATTCAAAGCCTTTCTGGAGCTATATAAAATCAAAGAAGAGGGACAACATCGGCATAGCTCCACTGAAATCCAGAGGCACACTCTACAGCGATGCCAGATCCAAGGCGGACACCCTCCTAAAACAGTTCTCATCAGTCTTCACTCAAGACACTTCCCAGTCCCCACTACCCAAGCTACACCAGCATAGGCTAATTGCTGACCTGACAATAAGGAAAGAGGGCGTGGAGAAGTTACTTCGAAATATCCGAACCTCAAAGGCCCGTGGACCAGACCAGATACCCAACATGGTACTCAAAGAGTGTGCAGCCGAACTAGCACCAGGTCTATCCAAAATTTTCCAGACGTCCGTGGACACAGGAACTCTCCCAGCCGACTGGAGGAAAGCTAACATCACCCCAGTCTTCAAAAAGGGAGACAAGCACCAACCAGAAAACTATCGACCGGTCTCCCTAACATCTGTACCATGCAAACTGCTTGAGCATATTATCTGCAAGCACCTCCTCGACCATCTGGAGAAAGAAAAGATATTGACAAACCTCAACCATGGCTTCAGGACTGGTTTCTCATGCGAAACCCAGCTCATCACAACCCTTCACGACCTCTGCAGAAATTTCGACCAGGGGAAACAGACCGACATGGCTATACTTGACTTTTCAAAAGCCTTCGATACAGTCCCCCATTCCAAACTTCTGTACAAACTGAGAAGTTACGGCATTTCTGGGCCCCTGCATAGTTGGTTGGACCATTTCCTAACCAGAAGGCTCATGAAGGTAGTGGTGGATGGTGAAGAGTCAAAGGAAGTGACTGTGGACTCGGGAGTACCTCAAGGTACCGTGCTAGGACCCTTACTGTTCCTCTGTCACTTGAACGACCTTCCAGACTGTGTCAAGTCGCAGGTTCGTTTGTTCGCTGATGACTGCCTCCTGTACCGACCAATCACTTGCCAACAGGACCATCACACCCTGCAGTCTGATCTTAAGGAGCTGGAGAAGTGGGCTCATCTATGGGGCATGAGGTTTAATGCAAAAAAATGCTACATCCTCAGCATCAGACCCAGGTCATCACACTTCTACATGCTAAACAACGAGATCCTGCAGCAAGTTCCCTGCAATCCATACCTCGGAGTCACCCTCACTGACGAACTCAAATGGACGGCACACATTGACACCATCGTCAAGAAAGCAAGCTCGACCCTGGGGTTCTTACGAAGGAATCTACGCTGCTGCCCAGCTCAAAGTAGGCGCACAGCATACATCTCCCTGGTGAGATCAACCCTTGAGTACAGTTCGTCAGTGTGGGACCCGTTCCTCCAGAAGGATGTTGATAGGCTGGAGAGCATCCAGAGGCGTGCGGCTCGCTTCATCACCCAGAATTACAAAGACCGCACCCCTGGATGCATCACAACCATTCTGAAGCAGCAGAATTTACCACCACTGCAGACCAGGAGGAAGGAGCAACGCCTTACCCTGTTCTTCAAGATCGTCAGGGGGGAAATCCCAGCCATACCAGCAGAGCAGTTTCTCAGACCTGTGGCCAAATCAAAAAGGAAAATCATACCACGCTTAGAGAAGGACCACGAAACAACTAATATAGTATCAACCATGGCCAGAAACAACAACAGGTGCTTCGTGGTTGAACGCTCAAACACCACCACCTTTTGGAATTCTTTCTTCCCTCGAACGACAACAGAGTGGAATGGTCTGCCAGACGATATCATCACCTTATCGTCGGCACACCAGTTCAGGATGGCTGTGTCTGGCCTCAGATGCAGCCCAAAACCAGTCTGCTGAACGAGGAGGGGGCCCCAGGACCATACTAGATGGTACTGGGGATCGGCTAGGCCAGCTGATTATACCAACTTTAAGCTGAAGTGAAGCCTGCCAACGGTCAGTCCCCCCCCACCCAAAAAAAAAAAAAAAAAAAAAATCTTTTTTTTTTAAAAGTTAGGAATCCTGTGTGCTCTCCCCCAGTTTTTCCCCCGTTGGCGCGTATATCCAGAATTGGATTCTGCCGACGTCTACACATCAAGATCAAGATCAAAGACAGACCTTACTGAACCACATCCCACGTACGCAGAAGTTCTCAAACAGCAACACACACGCAGGCAGGCCGACCAACAGCCACAACAATCAGACACAACAAAAACTAGGCCTAACAGCAATAGCAGCAACTCTAAGCCAGCGAAAAGATTGACCGAAAAGAAAATCAAAGACGGAATAGAACAACACCATGACATCAAAAAAGTTACAGACGTCACCTTACAGCAAAAACGTGCAACGTCACACCCTAAAAAGATATCAGAACGACGTGAAAAGAACCACGACCTTCCGTATGTTCTGACAATCCACGACTCGGTTTTGAGAGATATCAATTCAAGAAGACTGGGACAATCTTATAGCTTCGAAGGAGACTCGTGTCCTGTGAATGACATTAACGATATAAAAAGTTCTTTAGACGAGACACTATCCAAATTTGACAATCATGCAGACTGTATTGTTCTCCACTGTGGTGTCCACGACTTGAATATTAACAAAGATATCGCAACAACAACTCACAATCTCGCTTCTAAAATCAAACATGTAGCACAAACATACCCAAAATCAAAGATAGTCATCAGCAAGATCGCCCCTGTACGACATGCACGTACGGAGGTTCAGCGAAATTTGTTTAATGCATTCTTATCTGCTGAGCTTGTTAACATAAAAAACTTATCATTTGTCTCCCATGAAAACCTTCGAACTAACCAGCAGTTCCTTCACGACAGTATTCACCCCACTGTCAGAGAAAGCAGCGTCTTAGCGGGGAACCTAGGAAGACACGTTCGGGATCTATTTTGGGAGACCCCAAGGAGGACACCAGGATCACGATCTGCACGGCTACACGCCTCTAGATTCCACCGAGGACCGTTCCACCATTTTGACACATGCGAACCGTGGTGGCTGCCATACAATATGTTTTAGTAGATCTACAGTTATCAACGTTTCATGTCACAGGACTTTTCCCTCGTCATCTCTGACAATTCTCTTGTTCAAAGTCTATAAACACTAGGATTTAGTCAGACTATCAGGACTCAGCCAGACTATATTCTCTGTACATTTGAAGACGTGTATATCATTGTTTTAGTTATTTTTATTTACTTATTTCTGTTCTGACTCTAACTCTTATCTATATTAGAAGGACGTTTCCCCTTAGTTTTAACTACATCTTTTTTCTACCTTTCATTAGTGGTCTTAAGTAATTAATGGGGGTTTTTTTCTAGCCATTTTTCTTGTACACAGAAAACTAAAGTATTCGTGATTATCAAACAAATAACCATTAATTTAAAATAAGAGATTAGCCAACAATGAAAATGCGCCAACAATCACAAATCAAATTTTTACAGTGGAATTGTAGATCTATTTCCACCAATTCCGCATACCTGGAACATTTCCTCGCATCAAATCAGTGTGAAGTTCTGATTCTACAGTCGCTTAATGTTATGCCAACCAAACTTCCCAACTTTCAAAATTATTATTATCCTCCAATATATGACTTCGGGAATTCCGGGAAGAAGGTAGCCACTGCTATAGGCCTATACATACTTAAAGAGTTACAGTATCACATATTTACGTCCCCTGTTTTAACATCAGCTGAAGACTTACACGCTTGTGCCGCCACAGTACAATTCAGTAATTCATTAATCTTGAATGTTTTGTCAGTCTACCTGCCAACAGGTCCAAATACAGAATGGCTGCGTACAATACCAGATCTGCAGCACGGTAAATGGCTAATTGGTGGAGACTTTAATTCCCACTCTCCGTTCTGGGAAAAAGACTGTTGCACTGTTACAAGCAATTGTTTGGTGGAGAATATAGTTGACAGCTCACTTTACCTTTTAAATGATGGAAGTGTCACTAGAATTCCCGATATCTCCAAACACCGGGCAACAGCCATCGATCTATCTTTGATATCACCAGAATTAGTACCATGCTGTACCTGGGACACTCACAGAGATACTTTGGGAAGTGATCACTTACCTATCATCATAACAATAACTAATGAAAACATCAGGATGAAAGACAGCACACCTGATATTATACCAAAATATAATTATACGCGCGCTGATTGGTCATTGTTTCGGACTGCTCTTGCTAAACAAAAATATAATTATGATGAAGGTGAAAATGTAGATGTTATGTTTTCTATATTCCAGCAGTCAGTTCTAGCTGCTGCAGACCTCTCAATCCCGAAACTCAAATCTTTTAAGTCCAATAATCGTTTGGGTAATGTCTGGTGGACAGAGGTATGTGAAAAAGCAGTTCAGTATAAAAAAGAGAAATTCAAAGTCTACATCAAGAGCAGAAACCCTGAAGATCATAAGGAAATGAAAACTGCTAACATCCAATGTAATAAAATCATCGCTGAAGCAAAGAAAGATTATTGGGCATCATACTGCATCAAAGAAATTTCAGATTTTAAGGATTTCCATAAAGTCTGGACAAAAATGAATCAAATGAAAAATGGAGCCAGCTTACCTAGGTGTCCAATAATAATTGATACATGTCACAAATTTCCTTCCGACATGGACAAAGCTGAAACTTTTGTGGATTTTTTTGCTGAAAATAGTAAAGTAGATGGTTTGTCTCCTACCTGCAAACACTACAGAGAAATGGCAGCTAACAACCTTATCTACACTGATCCAATATCTCAGAATGATCGCTGGTTTAATGCTCCAATCACCTTAGAAGAGCTAAAAAAACTCAATCTTGTCTCTACACAACAAAAGGAGTTCGGTAGGTGTTGATGCAGTTTCAACTGAAATGATTAAGCATCTTCCAGAAAACTATGTTACTTTCTTACACAAAATTTTTCAGAAATGCTGGGTGAGTGGAACTGTACCACAGGTATGGCAAAAGTCTATTGTTATACCTATATTAAAAGCAGGAAAGCCTAAAAACAACGAAAACAGTTACAGACCTATTGCTTTGACGTCCCATACGAGCAAACTAATGGAAAGATTGGTATTAAACAGACTTGTGCATTACTGTGATAAAAATAACGTTATTCCAGTAAACCAAGCAGGTTTCAGAAAAGGGAGATCCACAGTTGAGCACCTGGTTAAACTTACAACTCAGATAAAACAACAGTTTGCCCGCAGAAAAAGTCTTTTGGCAACTTTTTTTGATGTGAAAAAAGCGTATGATCAAGTTTGGCATACACGTTTATTGTACAAGCTGAAATCTATTGGTTTATCTGGCAATATGTATAATTATATTAAGTCCTATTTAGCCAATAGAACAATTCAAGCAAGAGTGGGAACAAGTTATTCTATTTCGCGACGTCTTGATATGGGAATCCCTCAAGGTTCAGTGATAGCACCTATTTTATTTAATATCCTTATACAGGATCTTCCTAATGCACTCTCAAATCGTGTTGTTTTGGAACAGTACGCTGATGATATATGTATTTGGATGAATATTACTTTAAAAAAGACAACTCCACAGAGAGCACAGAATTACATCAGGAAGTTGTATCAGTCTGATCTTGATAATCTTGGAAACTACATGTTCGAAAAAGGACTGTCGTTATCAGCGGAAAAAACTAACATGATGCTATTTAATCCTGGTGGTACTTTAAGTCACTTGCCTACTTTCAAACTGCATGGTGAAGTGCTACATTACAAGCAGGTTGTAAATTTTCTGGGAGTCTTTATAACATCGAAATTAACCTGGAATGTCCATTTTGATTATATTTTAACAAAAGCAAGGAAAGCCTTAAATTTTCTAAAGATAATAAGCAGATTACCCTGGGGAATGAATACAAACATACTACTTCATCTGTCAACAGCACTTGTAAGATCTAAATTATCCTATGCACAAGAAGTGTTCTTCAGTGCACCAAAATATTTACTAAAGAAGATTCAAAGCTTAGACTGCAAAAGTCTTAAAATTGCACTAGGTGTACCAGTCCATGCTTCTTGCCTGGAAACGTACAAAGTTGCTGGAATTCTGCCTCTGAACAACTATCGTGAGTTAGCGACAGCAAAGTTTGCCGTTAGAACTTCTTCACAAACGGACAATTTTGTGAGTAAGGAAGTAAAAATCAGGTCAGATGTTGACTTTCCGAAACGAGCAAAGAACATTTCATCACAAATGACTGTTGCAACTTACGTATCTGACCTGGTCAAACAGTCTAACATAAATCTGGATGAAATAGCTGAAACACCATCCACAACGACCATCCCTACATGGGAAATGCTAAAAGCTACTTTTGATATTGATTATACAGATGCTAAGAAATATGAAAACGTTAACATTTCGATATGCAGAGCAAGAGAACACATCGATGAAAAATACCGTACCCACCTCCATATTTTTACCGATGGATCAGTCTTAGAAAATAAATGTGCTGGAGCAGAATTTTATGTCCCAAAATATAAAATAATAAAGTCATTTTTCATTGGGGCAAATATATCTATCTTTACAGCGGAATTAGTCGCTATTTTACAAGCGTTGCATTATCTAGTAAACCTTACACATGTATTTTTCAAAGTAGTTCTCTTTGTTGATTCAAAATCTGTATTATATGCCTTGCAGTCTTTTGATACAGACACAAGACCTGATATAATTACTGAGGCAAATCATCTTATACATCGTTTAAGGATAAAAGGTACAGATCTCAGTTTATGCTGGGTGCCTTCTCACGTTGGTCTTCACGCCAACGAAGTAGTTGACAGAGCAGCTAAGCAAGGTGCACACAATTCTGATAATACTACAGAATTACGTATTAATACTTCGTAAAAGAAGCTTGCAACTTGCTAGAATCAGCCTCATGGATTCGTTTTCATGAACATTTCCATGAAAAGTTTGTGTCACAACAAATGATAAAACTTTCATTTCAAAATGTGTGTAAAAAATTGCAGTTTTCTTCCATATATCATTTGAGAACGATTGTTGCTGTTCATTTTCGTATTCAGCTAAACGCATTGAAAACAAAATACTGTAAAAATGTCAAGTGTATTTGCGGCGAACAATTCACACTGTTTCACTGTCTATTTTACTGCAAAATGCTACGTTCTTTTTTACCAAAAATGTTTACACAAGAAAATTATTCTGAAACTCATTTTAAAGAAGTAACTTCCGATCAATTTTTGTCAGTTAAAATTTCAGAATCGTTGGTTCACAGTCCTGTTAATGCATTACTTTAAGTTTATGAAGTTTGTACTTTAGAGTTAAATTTTCCATACACATTGTTGATGTTAAATGTTAGTGTTAAGTTATTGTTCCATTTTTCTATTTCCCACCTACTTATGTCTATAACTATGTCTCCTCTATGCCCCAAAACCAACCAACCCATCTCTCATCTCACTTTTTTTTTTTTTTTTTTTTTTTTTCGTCTAATATCACTCATAGTGAAAAGACGTTAAATCAAAGAACGAACACATACACACACTCACACACACACACACACACAGAAAATCCATTTTATCAAAGTAAGATCAACGAAATGAAAGAAAAGGTAGGTTATAGTCAATAATTATAACAATAATAATGTACAGTTACTAGTGCACCTAACACTGCTGTAGGTGCATACAATCCCGCAATACAAGCATAATTCAGTAAGATATCCATACAACACATGTTCACCATTTTTATGCATTAGTATCCTGCACAAGTTGTCAGCAACATGCATATACAACATACTACAAGAACGCACTAAACCAGAATTGCGATACTGTCAGTATGAACAAAGTTCGTTTAAACAGCAAGATTCACAGAAAAGATGGGCTCCAAGCTGGGTCTTAAAAGAGGAAAGGCTAGGCGAACTTCTCAGTTCAAGTGGCATTATATTTTACACAAAGGGCCCAAAATGGTCAAATGATCGGAAAACATGAGTTCAAATAGTAGTAACCCTTACAGTGCAACCAATGGAATAGTTGGTTGGAGAAAACATTCGCTTTCAGTGTTATTGAGAAAATATTTGGTTGGAGACCATACTCTATTTTTAGCAGACCTCCACCCCCACCCCCTACCCCACATACACACACAACAAACGTTTTAGTGCTCAGGTATATGATATGAGTGAAAACTTCAGAATTCCCTCCATGAAGAGTTCATGATTAGATACACGTGATATTTTACAATCTTTTCCTCCGATGTGATAGAAAATATGACCACCATATGTGTTTACCATTCAGCGACTTGAAAAATGGCAGACAACACACTTCCCACCACTTGTGTAAAAAAATCAACTTTTGCGACTGAAGAAATAGCAGATCTCATTACACCTATATGCTGGTTCGGATCTTGAGTCTGTTAATTCACTCAATGGCTGGGAAAGGAAAGTGATGACGATTTGACGCGTGCAGGCGATATCTCGATATGATGTTGCAAAGCCAGAACAAGACTGAGGCAGCCAAGATGTGGTTTCTAAGAAGAAGAATGTTGAGAGTTCCATGGACAGCAAAGAAAACAAATGAGACAGTCTTGATGGATTCAGACACAAGAAGATCACAGATAAGGAAGATCAGGAAAAGAGAGGCAATGTTTATAGGCCATTTTATGAGGAAAGAGGAATTAGAGCACCTGGTCACAAGAGGAAAGCTGGAGGGAAAGAGAGCACCAGGTAGACCCAGGGAAAAAATATTGGACGGACTTGCAGAGTGGCTGAGGACAGAGAGGGTGGAAGATGTGCTTGCAGCAACAAGGGATAGATACATATGGAGGGATATAATCGCCAACACCATGCCACATGGCACATGATGATGATGATGATGATGATGTTGCAAGTCGGACGTTACCAGATGACAGTGAGCGTCCTTCACTACTTGCGTTGGTGATCGACATACCGAAAGAGCTGCTGCTTGTTAAACCTGTCGACTTTAAGTAAGACAGGTGAAGAAGGGTCTGTATCACAAAGGCTCAGTGAGCTCTTTAAAAGGTATCTCTGTGTCTTCCATGTCCATCTTGACGATCTTTTTCTCATATGTATAATACGCACTTGTGTAAAGACAGAAACAGATGTTTTGATCGTACATATGCACATAATAATAATAATAATAATAATAATAATAATAATAATAATAATAATAATAATAATTACAATATTTATATAGCGCAAAATCTTGATAAAATCAAATCTAAGCGACTGAAACACACACACACGCACGCACGCACACACACGCACGCACGCACGCACAAACACGCACCCACGCACACACACACACACACACACACACACACACACGGCTATAAATGGGGAGAAAGAATAAAAACAATGGAAAATTATAGAGAGCATATTATATACAATTATATATTGCAATGTGATTCCCCTCCGAGTGGAGACAGGCTGCAGAGGGGATTGAGTGAGGTCAGGATTTTATGCAGAGGAGAAAAGGTGAGTTTTGAGAGCGGACTTGAAGGAGACAAAAGTAGGTTGCTGACGGACTGAGAGAGGAAGTTTGTTCCAGGAGAGCGGACCAGTAACAGAGAAGGCTCGTGGACCATAGGTATTGAGCTTAGTGCGTGGAAAGCGAAAAGTCAGAGGATCGGAGGCAGAGCGGAGGGTACGTGAGGGAACATAGATCTCAAGTAGGCTTGACAGGTAATCGGGGGCTGCGTTATTGAGGCTTTTGTAGCACATGGTGTCTAGTTTGTACTGTATGCGCTTTGATACAGGGAGCCAGTGAAGTTGTGCCAGGAGAGGAGATATGTGGTCAGCTTTTTTCTTTTTGAGTACAAGGCGTGCAGCATTGTTTTGAATGCGCTGTAGGATGTGAGTGGGGGAGGCAGGAAGACCGGACAGGAGTGAATTGCAATAGTCAATGCGAGACATTATGAAGGAGAGAACGAGTTTTGCAGTTGTTTCCACAGAGAGATAATTCCTGATCAGGCTCATACGATGGAGGTGATAGTAGCAAGATCTGGCAGTTTGAGAAACAAAGTTGTTCATGGAGAGGGTAGAGTCAATGCAGACACCAAGGGTTTTAGCTGAATCAGAAATTGGGACTGATGTGTTACATAATGGGAGAGAAAGAGGAGGCAGCTGAGAAAGTTTCTGACGGGTGCCAATGAGGATAGCTTCTGTCTTGTCATCATTTAGCTGAAGTTTGTTGTATATCATCCAATTTTTGATGTCCGAGTAACACTCAGTGGTGCGAGTCAACAGGCGCTGTATATTGTCAGGTGTGTCACTGTCTTGAAGTTGGGTGTCATCAGCATAGAAGTGGTGTTTTATAGAATGGGAGTTGATGATGGTGGACAGGGGGAGGGTGTAAAGATTGAAAAGAACAGGGCCAAGGACAGATCCTTGTGGAACACCACAGGTCAGGTATGCAGGTTGAGAGTAAGTGCCATTGATGAGAACAGTTTGTTTTCTGTTTGATAGATAAGAAGTGAACCAGGAGAGAGCAATGTCAGAGATGCCAAAATTATGATGAAGTCTAGAAAGGAGAATACCATGATCAATGGTATTAAAGGCTGCAGACAGATCAAGGAGTGTGAGGAGAGAGACTTTGCCAGTATCAGTTGCAAGGAGGAGATTGTTGAGAATGTGTAGCAAGGCAGTTTCAGTGCTATGGCACTGGCGGTAGGCTGACTGGAAAGGATTGAGGAGATTGTTGGCAGACAGGTGAGAGTTCAGTTGGTTGAGGACAACTTTTTCAAGCAATTTTGACAAGAAAGAGAGATTAGAAATAGGCCGGTAATTTTTCAGTTCATTTGGGTCTAAATTGTATTTCTTGAGGAGCGGATGAACAATAGCAGACTTGAAAGAATCTGGGACAGTTCCAGTTTGGAGAGAAGTGTTGATGATGTCAGTGATGAATGATAGGAGCGTAGGGAGACAGTCAAAGTAGAGAGAACCTGGAAGAGGATCCAGTTCGCAGGTTTTGAACGACATGGATCTGATTGTGTTGAGAATTTCTTCTTGTGAGACTGGGGTAAGAGTAGTAAGAGGTGTGCCAAAGAAGGAAGGGTCAGGTGGGCATGGTTGACAGGGTGTCCTGTCGAGCCTGTCACGAAGAGTTTGTATTTTGGTGGTGAAATACTTGGAGAATACAAATGGGAGTTCTTCATGTGTGTGTTTTGTTGGGAGAGGTAAATCTTTTCGTGTGCCAAGGAGATGATTCATGTTGTAAAGAGTTCTTTTGAAGAAGAGGCATTCAGGATTTTGGTTTGGAAATAGTTTGTTTTTGCAGATGCAATGAGGGTGGATACTTTTGTTTTAGAGGCTTGGAAAAGTTGCCTATGTACAGTGAGTTTGGATTTGCACCAGCGGCGCTCTGCTCTGCGGCGGGCACGTTTTGCACAGGCAATCTCATGAGTGAGCCAGGGGGTAGGGGGGCGGTCAGGTAAAAGACGGGTTGTGGCTGGAGCATGAATATCCAGAAGATGGTGGAGAGTAGTATAGAATTCATGGGCAAGGTTATGTGACTTTTCAGAAAGGAGACGGAAGGCATCAGATGAAAATGTGGAGAGGTCGATAGATTTGAGATTGCGTCGAGTCACTGTGCGCATGGTACGGGAAGGAGGAGGAATGTCAAGAGAACAGAGAATTGCAGAGTGGTCAGATGGAAGGGCTGAAGTTAGACGGGTAGAAAGAACTAAGCAGTTATCAGTAGCTGAATTGTGGTGATCACGAGAAATGATCCAGTCAAGAATGTGACCTTTTTGATGGGTTGGTTCAGAAATGTGTTGAGTCATATTGTGATTGGACAGAGAGTTGATGATATGTCTTGTGTCATAACGGTGAGTGTTGTCATAGTGGACATTGATGTCACCTAGAATGATGAGATTTCCAGGTAAGAGACAGTAGTAATCAAGAAGTTGATCAAAGTCAGAGAGAAACATGGATGTGGTGAGCTTGTTGGCAGAGCTAGGTGGAGGTCGATAGACACAGGAGAAGGTGATGGGGTGAGGGGTGGATTGGAAGGATACTTCAACGTGCTCGAAAGAAGGATGGGAGAAAGGCAGAGACTGCGAGAAAGACAGGCGGGAATGGAGTGAGTCGTTGTAGAGGATGGCGATACCACCACATCGGGATGAGCGATGGGAAGAAGCAAGCCTGTAACCACTCGGAGTGAGATTCACATGTTTAGGGTCATGACCAAGGGGGTTAAGCCATGTTTCGGTGATAAAAGCAATGTCAACATGCTCATCTGCGATTAAGTCAGCAATGACATCAGCTTTGCCATCAGTGTATTTTGACTGTGTGTTAAAAAGGCATAGTTTCAGTTTATCACAATGCGGCGGCCGAGGTGGAGACGAAGGCTGCACCGACGGGACAGAAGACGAAGGCGACACCAGCGGGGCAGAAGACGAAGGCAGCAACGACGGGACAGAAGACAGGAGGCACCAGCGGGACAGAAGACAAAGGCAGCACCAGCGGGACAGAAGACGAGGGCAGCGCCGGCGGGACAGAAGACGAAAGCGGCACCGGCGGGACAGAAGGTGAAGGCGGCACCGGCGGGACAGAAGGCGAAGGCGAAGACGGCAGAGGAGGAGACGAAGTTTGCAGCAGCAAGGTCGAGTGCAGGGGCAGTGGAGGAGACGAAGAAGCAGAAGAGTGGTGTCGGACTGGCACAGAAGGAGGCAGATTGTGCCAAAGTCGGTGGAGACGTCCACCACGACAGGATCACGCAGTGCGGGGCTTAGGACACAGCCCCAGTGTTCGTATGCGCTGGTAGACGCCTCCACCGAGGTAGCACTTGCTGTGTTTAAAAAGTGTCAGTCCAATTTGTTTTATAAAAGAAGGGTCCATAATTGCGAGCCAGTCAGGAGAGGAAGATACTTGCAGAGAACACAAAGGTTTGGGAAAGCTGTAGCATTGGGCGAACACAGTAGGCTAAAATGTAAACACAGTTCACAGATAAAATGCCCGACTTGAGCGGCTGAATTAAAATGATGAAAAGTAGGTGTAAAAACTTTGAAATCAGATTATCTGGTAAAATATTCAAAATCTAAAAAAAAATATTTACATCACCGTGTGTCGGGATTTAAAAGCAACAAACTGATACAAAATTCAATGCATAAAATCAAATAGAACCACGATAAAATCACTGTAAAACACCACACACACTTTTGCTGCCTGCTGGCGCGACATCTACTCACAAACACTCACTGGCTGCTCGGAAAGACGGCAAACTTGGGATTCCTTTCCGAACATGTCAAACCTTGTTGAATAGCAATATGGGCTGTGTGTGAAGCATTATGTCTGGCCACTTTCGTGAGCCGTTCAAAGATCCCTGCAGTTGAACAAAGGCAACGTTGGGAGCTTCTGACTGCTTATAGTCGAGACTATAATAAGGGGAAAGGGGCTGGCAGCAATGCAAGCTGGTGGCAGTGCAGGCTGCCTGAAAGAGAGATGAAGCCACAGAGTAGTATGAGAGAGGTTTGTTCCATTCTCTCATAGTCCAGAGGCTGAGATGGACCTGGTTGGTGCGCGTTGTGTGGCTATGTCCCGGGGTTTGTCATCTCTTTATCTTGCCATTCAGTTTATAAACAAGGTAACTAATGATTGGGTCTGAATGGGTCATGCAACGTATGGACATCACCCCTTTGCTGATGAAATGACTGTCGAGTGGCGTCAGAAGCTTGGGAGGTGATTGTCTGGAGAGTGGCGAGTCATTAGTGTTCCAGGTCCCCTCAACACCTTCGGGTGTTTCTCATTAATATACATTTGTACAAACACAGAAACAGGTGTTTTGGTCGTGCATATGCTTATCACCCTCATTTGACGTGATGTCATCGTCGTCGTCATCATCATCATCATCGTCATCGTGATCGTCATCATCATCATCATCATCATCATCATCATCATCATCATCATGATGTACACTGCTGTATGGCGTTGGCGACCATGGTTTTCCACACGAATCTATCCCATGTCACTGCAAGTACATCTCCCACCTTCTCTGTCCTTAGCCACCCTGCAAGCCAGTCTAATATATTTTCCCTGGGTCTACCCTGTGTTCTCTTTCCCTCCAGGTTTCCTGTTGTGACCAGGTCTTCTAATTCCTCTGTCCTCATAACATTTCCTATACATGTTGCTTGTCTTTTCCTAATCTTCTTTATCGATGATCTTCTTGTTTTTGCGTCCTTCAAGACTGTCTCGTTTGTTTTCTTTGCTGTCCTTGGAACTCTCAACGTTCTTCTCAGAAACCACATTTCGGTTGACGTGATGTGCGTTTGTATAAATACAGAAAGAGAGATCTCCGTCTTAGATATCCGTCGTGCTCCATTACGCCTAGTGTAACTGAAGAGCCGTTGTGACATGTGAGATTAAGGCTCTTTGACGTTAGCATTGAAAACAGTAAGAAACATTTTCTTGTCAAAATGTAAATCTGAACACTCGTTGTCTAAAACATTAGAAATTATCACCATTGATATAGATCGGTTTTCTACACGTTTAGCGCTTTTCGCCAGACTTACTTAGACTCACTGTGCATTACACATAAGACATTTAGCAGAGAACTCAAGCTGTTAGGCGAGCTTACCACAGTCCACAATGTTGTAGCAAAATCTTCATCGTTGGTGGTCGTGCATGCTAGTTTTTTCATGTTTCCATAAGTGCGAGTCTCTGATATGACGTGCAGGGTCTTTACATTTCATATTTGATATTCTGTATGCGTATACACATGACGGGGTTAGACACTGGCATGTCTGAACAGGTGTTGGGAAAATGGACAACTCTTTGCAATTTGGAGGTACTTTCATTTCTCGCGGATCAAAATTTATTTGAAACACTGTGAGAACTCTCTTTCGAGTATTTTGTCTTCAGCTTCAGTTTCAGGCTAGAGAAGACAAGATCGTGACTGTAACCTGTTATTAAACCAGTTGGGAATGATCTTGTTTTCACTGTGCCAATGCTGGATTTAAAGCGATGTGACATCAAGATGTAATGTAACTGGACATGATAAAGACTGCGATATATTCCTTTAAAACAAGATCGAAAACTGTGTAAAACGAACCGTTCCTGGCAACTATGAGATGACACAAGCTTGCATGGTTTGGTCATGTCACCCGTCATTATGTGCTATGTAATATTTTCCTTAAGGCTACTTAGAGATGGGGAGGGGGTGAGACTATCACTGAGATCAACGGAGGATGGCACAGTTAGGTGGCAGACATAAAAACTGGACCAATCTCAATACAACTAAAATGCCTGTTGCTACTGTTGTGTCTCCTCAGTTCCCTCGACGGTTTCGTTGGATATAGGATTAGAAGATCAAGAAAAAAGAAGAAGTATTGTACCTGGTCCATGAAAAAAAAAGCAACAACACTGATTTCTTTGCCTCAGAGCCTGGAACTTCCTTTCTGATGCTGACATCGTGAAGTACTTTTGTAACGACCTTACAGCTTGTGTGCAAAAGTCTTCTGCCTTCAATGAAGCATTGAAACATCTCATACTATGTCTGTAAATAATCTTTCCCCAGGGCTAGTATGTATAATTATGAGGTGCCAAGCTGCACACGATAAAGGCCAAGCCCACCCAAAACTTGAGTGCTCTTCTTTAGCGTGGCTCTCTTCATCCTTGCAATGTTGCATAGAAGGTTTGAAGGTTATTTCTTTCACATGAAAACATAACAATGACGTGCATGTTGACGCGGTACATGTATCTTCGTTATGTATGATCAAGTGGGCATTAAGTGTGAGCATGGTATGTATGTGTATACATGATTAATGTTATATCATTGATAAAACATTCCTTTGCATATTTATTATATTCTTTAGTGAATGAGGGCTAAGCGATAAAATATGTATAATGTCTTTTACTCTTCTTCCTTGACAAAATAAGAATTTGTTCGTTTGTTCATATTTCCTTGAACTTGCCGCTTAATAACGAACATATAGCTTTTCATTCTTTCTTTTTTTTCTGTAATTGAAAATACATCCACATTTGTATTTGAGTGGAGTGCATATCTATCCATGAAGCAGCTTAAGTGCAATGGACTCCAAGTACAATATAAGAACTCTCTCTCTCTCTCTTCTCTCTTTCTCTCTCTGTCTCTCTCTTCTCTCTCTCTCTCTCTCTCTCTCTCTGTCTCTCTCTCTGTCTCTCTCTTCTCTCTCTCTCTCTCTGTGTCTCTATCGCTGTCTCCGTCTCTCTCTCTTCTATTCTTTTGCAGTCGAACTGTCCAAATATGGACGATAATCTGGAGGTGTGGCTGTGTTTATACGTCAAACTATTATGCCATTTAATGAGATATTACACAACAAGTATAACAATACCATGTGTTCAAAATTGTCACGAACATTTATTTCATACTCAAGTAGAAATTGTAATTCAAAACACATGTCCACTCTGTCCAAACTCATTGGAAAGCAAAATCCATTTTTTTGCTTTTGTCCTTTATGCACTATGTATATTAATATCAGATGAATATATACATATATACATATACATGTATACGTACCAAATTACATTTTGCATGACACCAGTCCAACTGTAAATGTCCTCAAAGATCCAAGCAGCTGCACAGAGTATTGACCTAACCAGAAGACAGCTACTCGAAAAAAAAGAAGCGCAGAAAAGTAGCAATATATACTTGCTATATCTTCCGTTACAGAGAAGAACATAACCACGACCTGATCAGAGAATGGTGTATGTGGTGTGATTTATAATAATCATTAGGCTTGCATTACTGTTGTAATACAAGATACTACTGGAAAAATATTAAACTGGTGGTGTAAATTATGAATCTGTGGAAAACATTAAACTGGTGGTATAAAAAGATGTATCCAGACCCCTATCCATCTTTGTTAGTGTATGACCAGTGGCTTTCGCAACAAAGCAGTGTAAGTGCCAGTGTCTATGTCAGTCTCTCTCTCTCTCTTTCTCTCTCTTTATGTCTCTCATTCTCTCTGTCATTCTCTTTCTCTCTCTCTCTCTCTCTTTCTCTCTCTCTCTCTTTCTCTCTCTCTCTCATATTGTATACACTCCCATACAGGCGAAGAACCTAGACAGCATAAAAGACCATAAATCGTCAGAAAAGTTTTAATCTAAATGAGTTGCCAGTGCATGAATGTAGTTTTCTGTCCACGAATAGGGTATGGGGATCCGACAGTGCTGGAAGAATACTGCACAAGAAAATAAATAAATGCATGTGTTGTATGACAAAGTTCTGATTTTTGTTTTGTTTTGTTTTGTTTTGTTTTGTTTTGCTTTTTGAGTGTTGGGGAGATATAGTCAGCCAAACGCTTATACGCCTTGAACAAAATGGGCTTCTTTATTGTCTGTTAATCACGCTCCAGTACGATTTCTGTTTTAAACTGAATGCTGACTGTCACGGATGTACATACGCGTTTTAGATTGTGAAACTTGTTCTTTTCCTGTCTGTCTTGGCTGAAAGGGAGAGACGATCTCAAATGAGCTGTGTGCTTATTTTGGGACAGGCGTACTGAGTTGCGCAATATGTAAGCAGGCTGTTCTTGTGATTAGACAAGTGGTAAGACTCTCTTAGCTTCGTGTGGTATCCTGGTGTGATTTGTATTTCGTGGTTCGCGAGTTTCATAGTGTTCAGATGTTGTAGGTGATGTGTCTGTTTAGGTAGGCTCAGCTGTACACATTGTACCGTCATTTGTTCAGAGGTCATCTTGCTGTGAAATAAAGGCACAAGTTAGTTGGTCTGATTTTCTACCAACTTTTTTTTTATTTAGACCCTTCCCCGCTTGGGGTATAAGCCGTTAACAAAAGATTTCCATAGTCGTCTGTTCTGTGCTTTTTTTCTGTAGCTGTCTCCAGGCTAGGTCCATCCTCCATGTGGCTGCGTGGAGGTCTTCTGGCCAGCTAGTTCTTGGCCTGCCTCTCTTTCTGTTCTCTTTTCAGTTCCATAATGGGGTCTCTCTGGTGACACATGACGTTTATTTCGACGTGTGTTCGTGACCTATTCCTACTTTCTTCTTCCAATTTCGCTCTGTTTTGGCAGTTGATATACATTCTTCCACAGATCAGTGTTACTGATCTTATCTGATTAATAAATTTGAGGATTACTTTCAGACTACATGTACTGTTTATAAAACTCTGCGTTCTGTTGACAAAGCTAGGCTAATTTTTTAGAGCCTAAGGGAGAAAGTCAGTGACGATGTTTTATCTACCTTGATGGTTTAAACACCCAATATGATTAAGTAAAGAAATGCTCTTGTTGATTATTATGGTGGCTTTGTCTGGCACACCTCTGATATTACTGTTGCCATGGGAGTCTGAAACCCATTGTTTTGTATGGATACGTGCAGCAAAATGTTGAACAATTGTCAGTATCAGCCTTGCTGTGTGTGCAGTTGTGTCTTATTGTGGTTGTCAATGTTGTTTGTCATCAGTCATTGTGTAGTGACTGTTTTCTGTTTTCGCTCCATATGCAACTGTGTCAACGTTGTTGTGTGCTTATTTTGTTCCTTAATGATGTTAAATTAGTAATCCAACGTGCACGTCTGCACAATCATTCAACAGTCATAAGCCCAAATCAGTTCTTTTCTGTGTTAGAGTGTAGCAGTGCCACAATGTGATCTCTGCTCTAGTAACTCCAGGTACGACTATCAGGTAATTTATTCTACAAACAGGATTCTATTCAGTTGATTTATGATCATGTGAACGCTTATTAGTCAAAGGAATCTACATCGGAATATTGATATTGTCGTTTTATATCATGTGTGTATGCACGTGGGGAGGGGAAGGAGGGAATACAAAAAAACGCCTTCTTCCGTTGTAAATCGTCACATCAAGTGTAGACCTAGTGTTTCGTTTGTGGTTGTAGGGTAGCTGACCACACACAAACAATGGCATTTGATGAACCTGAAAGCAGAGACAAACGTCAGCAGAAACTGCAATCATCATTGAAATTAGTCATACTGATGGTGATAGTGTGGTCAATGTTTGATAACATCCACAGTCAGAATGATGAACACACAGAAGTCTCTGTAAACTTTAAGAAAACAGACAGTGTTAAGAAAAATCAGACCAGTGACCCGTCGAGATCTGTTACAACAGCAGTCTGGGTCCATAAACTGGAACAACAGCAACAGATGGGTATGGTGGACAATGGGTTTACAGTAGTCACCAAGAACGACAACATGGATCATAGTGAACATGATGGTTCCATTCACCATACCGCTGATGATGGCGCGAAAACTGACGCTGTGAATAACTTTCTTACAGTCAGTGGCACAGGCGTATCTCTCTCGGCCTTCAGTGATTCTGATAAATCAAACTTTGAGGCTACACACTTATCTCTCTCAACTGTGACAAAGTCTTACACATTGAGTGATTCAAGTCAACCTTTCTCAACCATCGCAGAGTCTGATATGGTCAGTTGGACAATCCCAATCAGTTCCAGACCAGCAGAAGACACAAACAGCTGCATTCAGTGCAACTGGACTCAAATCCACACCCATGCTACACGCCTTAAAGGGCCTGAAGGCCGTGTGGAGTGGACTGAACCTGCCCAGAGTTGTTGGTGTATCCTCGAACTTTCATGGCACATTGTCACGCCGGATCAAGACAACCTCAGCATAATTTTACACTTCACGGATTTCAACTTCAAATGGTACGAACGTCTTGAAGTGCATGCTGGGTATCGTCACACCAAGGATAGGCTGCTGTTTCGTCATCCTGATCTGACCACTGCTGTTTTGCTTTTGCCTCATGGTGACATTACTGTGTGGATTAGAACCATGCCTTGGCCTTTCTTCACTGTAGAGAATGCTCCATCCAGTTTCAGCCTCAATTACTCCACCCATCCTCTACATCTCCTGCCCACAGCTTTAGCACAACCACACATGGCGTTCAGACGTGTGGCTCCTGTAGCTGCTGAGGATGCTCTGTATGACTGTTCCTTTGCCAGTATTCCTGCCTATATCCTGTGTGACAAGGTGCAGCAGTGTATAGGTGGAGAGGATGAATCTGCTGACTGTCCCTACAGGTCAGTGTCTTTTGGTTATCCCTGGTTTCTCCACCATGATCGTCTTCAAGTCGTCATAACATCCACAAAGGACATGCCTCAACCTTGCGAGCAGCAGTCTGGTGGTAAACTAGCAGTCCTACCAGCGCCTGCAGAACCCAAGTTGCTGGCTCATGTGATTGCACGTACTGGTATCCGACTCATGTGTCTTGCTGTTGATCTAACCTATTAACGCATATTCAGCAAATCTCTACAGATGGAGTCACAGTATCGACACATATGGCAATGGGGACAAGGTATCATGAACCATGGGGATCTGCCACAGAGAGACATCCCGTTAGACTCCAAATTTGCTCTGTTCTTTTCACATGGAAAGGTATCAGTCAGAACCTTTTACGGATCAGAATGTAGCCACAACACTACAGCAGCTGGTTTTCTCTGTATGAAGAACCATGATAACTCCACTGAACTAGAAGTAAACAGTCCACGATCTGAGAGACTTCGTGTTCATTCTGGGACCACATACAATGACAGCGACATAGCTCTGCCTCAAATGGTTAGGTTTAAGAATTGCACAGATGGTTCTTTGTGTTCCGGTTTCAGAAGTGCCCCCAGAACAAAGAAGGATTGCCCTGGTCTCCCAGTAACTTCAAGCTGTTTAACTGCATGCTGGGGAGTCAAGTTCACTATGCCTTGGTATGTGACGGACACAGTGACTGTGAAGATGGCAGTGATGAGATAGGCTGTGACATTCCCACTGATATCTCTATACTTCAGTCCTACCATGTCTGCGCCAATGGACAACTCATCCCATTTACCAAAAAGTGAGTATGAATGGCGACAATATACAATATTGTGATATATTTCTGCATTTAATTGAATTTGAGCTTCATAATTACTGAAACTCCTTTAATAGATACAATCGCCCAGCAGGAATACCTACCATGATGAGACAGCATAACCTTTGAATTCTATTATTTAGTTTCAGTTTCTCAAGATGACGTCTCTGAGTTCGGAATGAATTCCATATGCACTGTCGTCACAGGTGCCATGTGATGAGGAAAATCCAGAATGATAACAGCACAAGCCTTAAGCCTGCACATAAACCCACTTGCTGGCCAGGTCCTGAGGTCCTACCTTAATAGTTCCATAACCATGAGCTGACCTCAACTTTTCCTGGGGCCAGCACCATGAGGGCAGCGCCCATCCCTTCTCCCTTGCTTCAAATTCAAATTCATATTCACATTTTTTACCAAGACTTCAGAAAGGCAAGAAGGTTAATTGGTCTTCAAGGGTTGGTACATGGGAAATCAACCTATCTCTCGATTGTTTTATACCAAGGTAGCCAGTAAATGCCCTGCTCTTCACGATTTTCAACTGCCGTGTGATCTTTAGAGTGCACAGCCAGAAGGCACACGGTTCCGTCTCGTTTTTCGTCCCCTTCGGAAGGACTAGACGTTCAGTTCGATTTTCCAGTCAAACTGAGGAGAAAAGTCGAAGCCTTTATGGGGAGCGAACCATGGAACATTGAGTTTAGTTATTGGCAGGCGAAAACCTGAACCATTCTGCCACTCTTCTCTCTGTACAGAGAGCTTGCTGCAGTAACCCAGCCACAGAGAGTCCACTGGTTCGCTTTAGAAACATTTACAAGCGTGACTGAAATCCGTTAATAATAATATGGACATGAGAGAAGTAACAGTTATAAATCACTGTGTCTGGCAAGACGCTCCACGTGGAAGCGTCGCCATTGCAGAAGAGAAACGAACTCGACTGTGATCATACAGAAGAGAGAGAAGAAAAGCTGCGGCAGCAACTACCCAGCCACAGCTATCAGCCTTCATGTGTGTCGGCTCTGGCAAGGACTGCGACACAGGAATGTTTGTTAAGCTACAGCTGATACACTTCCACATCCAACCCATTCCTCAACCGGGTGTATAATTTGTTTAATTAGACAGACGTAGCTATCATTGATTGCACTGCTGAAGAATTCACCCCTCTCTTTCTCTGTCATTCTCTCTCTCTCTTTCTCTCTCTCTGTCGTTCTCTCTCTCTCTCGCTCTTGCTCTTTCTCTCTGTCTGTCTTTCTGTCTGTGTGTCTCTATGTCTCTCTCTGTCTGTCTCTGTCTTTGTCTGTCTGTCTGTGCCACGCAGGCTGGAGCAGTAGTAGACACCATAGCAACACAAGCATTGACTGACACCAC
>JAPXFY010004464.1:15000-17924 GCA_030674185.1 Monoplex corrugatus | reverse complement strand
TCATTCATTCATTAAAATTCATATATATATAGTTGTATATATATATATTTTACATAAATAGATAGATAGATAGATAGACAGATAGACAGATAGATAGATAGGTAGATAGACAGATAGAAGATAGATAGATAGAGAGATAAAACAGATAGACAGATAGATAGACAAAACAGATAGATAGATAGATAGATAGATAGATAGACATATAGACGATAGATAGACAGATAGACAGATAGTTTAGACTATAGAACAGATAGGTAGATAGATAGACAGATAGATAGATAGATAGATAGATGGATAGATAGATAGATACATAGATAGATACATAGATAGATACATAGATAGATAGTTATTCGGATGTTTGGAGTTTGTTCAAGAGGGATTCATAGCACTCGGAACAATTCCATATGTGCTCCATCCCATTCTGCCAATAATTACCTGGCAGCCCTCTTTTCAGCCTGCGCAAAACCCTATGCCGGGAAGTCTTGAAATTGGGGAGGGGGTGGGGGGGACTTTTGAAATTACAAACGCCATGAGGTGGTCGGGTCCTGACCTTCTAGGCTATGTTTTACTTAGTCTATTTTTTAATACTGGTATTTTATCAATCAAACCCCTGGAATAATCTTGGATACATTAAATGACATGGGTGTATCTTCCCTTTGAAAAATGGACCATAAATATATAAAGTTAAGTAAATAAATAATGACAGGCCCTGACTCACAAAAACAATTTAGCTATTTTGTATAAAACTGGGTTGCTTGACTTGACAGAAACCGCCACCCCCCACCCCCACCCCCCAATTAGTCAATGCTCAAAGGCTCAGCCATTTATCAACTAGGTGAAGCCAATATTTTCTTAATCATCTATAGTTCAGTCAGTCCATCAGCAAGCAAACTAGCAAGCGAGTGAATAAGTAAGTGAATAAGAAGTAAGTAAGTATAGATAGATAGATAGATAGATACATACATAGATAGATGATAGATAGATAGATATATGGATATATAGATAGATACATAGATATATAGATAGATAGATAGATAGATTGATAATTAGATAGAGAGACAGAGAGATAGAGAAAACAGAGAGATACATAGAGAGGTACATAAAGAGATACATAGACAGACAGACACATAGATACATAGACAAATAGATACATAGTTAAGTAGAAAGCGAGAGAGATACATAGATACATAGGTGTTTAGACAGACACATGGGGAGAGAGAGAGAGAAAGAGAGAGAGAGAGAGAGAGAGAGAGAAAGAGAGAGAGAGAGAGAGAAAGAGAGAGAGAGAGAGAGAAGAGAGAGAGAGAGAGAAAAGAGAGAGAGAGAGAGAGAGAGAGAGAGAGAGAGAGAGAGAGAGAGAGAGAGAAAACTGAAACTGAAACTGAAACTGTTTATTGTCATTACCCGAAAAGGTCTTTTGACAAGGGGGATAACAATTTTCCAGTAGTGCGACACATAATCCACTCTTTGTATGTGCGCAAATTCTTCACACATAATCAAAAAAAATATCGAACATCCATTCCTTGAACAGTCGAACATATTCAAATCATATATAATGAACAATCATCCATTTTACCACTACTACATAATGCAAAGAAAACAACAACAAAAAATATCAGAACAGTGTTCCCACATTCAGGCCAATAATTTGTCTAGGTTTAGACAAACCAAAATCTTTTTCACACACCCACACCCACTCACACGCATCCATATACGCTCACACGCGGGCGCGCGCTCGTGCGCACACACACACACATCAAAACTGTAATATGATGAAACATCTGGGCTAGACCACCCAAACCTTACATTTAGTGATAATAATATAATCTTCACATAACTGCCCCAAAATACTCTGTTAACAAGGGACATCACTATGCCTTTTATTTATTTGTTTTTTTGGTTTGTTTGTTTTTTTGTTTTTGTTAACATGTATAGTAGACCCTTAAGTGTCTATATACCCTTTCAATATCCACTTCTAACATATTCTACAAATATACCATTATTTTCATATTATTAGCTACTCTTAAATTATCGGCAAACAAAGCAAAATAAAGCAAATGAAAACAGCTCTTTACAAAACAGAGTCTATAATAAAGCGGCTTCTTTTGGAGTTAACGTGATATAGCCCACATCAGTCAAAAGAGATTAAATTAATCCCAGTATGATATTGTCTAGCACTATTGTCGGGCTTGTAAGTGTTTATGTCTTATTTTTTGTGCTTCCGCAATGTATAGTGCCACTGATTTGATTATGACTTCGTCATCAGATGACAAAATAGATACAACATCTTGTCTTTTGGCCATGTCGGATTCAAAAACTTTGCATTTTCCACGTATTGTGTCAAAAATTTGGCATTGGAATAAAAAGTGTTTTTCATTATCGACATTGTTTCCACATAAGGGGCAAGGATATACTGTGGACGTCCCAGGTTGAAACCAATTTTTATTTGCATTGAAACCAAGTGTTCTTAATCTAAATCTTGCGTAATTAGTTCTTTGCCATTTATCCGTAACAACACTGAGATATTTTTCGGTTTGAAAAACATCTTTAAATGAGAAGAACCAACTATATTTTTCTTTGTTTTCCATATCTGAGTGCCAATTTTGTTTAAACGAACAAATAAGCCTGTCTTTAAATTCATTAATAAACTGACACTCATTTCCTACTCCCTGGGACAACCACACGATTCCAAACCCAAGTTCTGATAAAGCCTTTTTTACCTGATAGGCCCAGTTCTGTTTTCCTATTTCCATTTGAGTAACCATCATTTCATATGCCTGTTT
Source organism: Monoplex corrugatus (assembly GCA_030674185.1). Taxonomy (NCBI): domain Eukaryota; kingdom Metazoa; phylum Mollusca; class Gastropoda; order Littorinimorpha; family Ranellidae; genus Monoplex; species Monoplex corrugatus. Next base: position 15,141 of record JAPXFY010004464.1, on the reverse strand, counting down.
ACATAACCGAGATTGTGGAAGCCTTAACAATTTCAACCAGTATTTAATACTCTTCACAAAGGTTCTAATGTATAAAGGATATCTTCCAGTTTCTCCATATAAAACAGTATTAGAAGAGTGAATTGGTACAGCCAAAAAACG
>JAPXFY010004464.1:10000-12500 GCA_030674185.1 Monoplex corrugatus | reverse complement strand
AATAAATAAATAAATAAATGAATAAATAAATAAATAAATCCAATCAGTCTGTTAATCTTAATGATATTCTTAGGTCGGGCTTCGTCCAAATTACCCGATGTTGCCAAAATTAACACTGCAACCACAGTTAACTCCTTTACAGAACCTCAATATTGCATGTGTAGTTTTGAAGTTGAAAATTATATCATCAGAATTTACACGAGGGCATTCCTTTAGCTCAAGCTAATCTCTCAGAGAATGTTCTCAATCTTTCTCCACCACATGGTCAAAATATGAACGACGAACATATGTCATTTTAATTGGCTACAACTCTGACAGTTTTTTGTCCTACAAATGCCCTTTCTGTGTCTTTGTAAGGAACATCCAAAGAACTTTCCAATCATCATCATCATAATGTGCCCTGCCGCATGCGCAGGGCGTTGGCAATCACGGACCTCCATATGCATCTACCCGTTGTTGCTGCGTACAGATATTCCACCCTCTTTGTCCTCAGTCACCCTGCAAGTCTGTCCAATATTTTTCCTTGGGTCTACCAGATGTTCTCTTTCCAAAAACTAAAGCCCATAAATTTATTTTATCCAAAATCGACTTATATCCTCGTCAGTGATAATGAGTCACACTATTATCATAACTGAACTGAAATAAAATAGGGCCTACATGTACAATGAAATTAAAAAAGAAAAGCAAAAACAGAAACAAAACAGATGAATTTTCAGAAGTACAATTGTTATATATCTATCCATAATTTACAGCTGATGTTAAACAGAAATAGATAACAACAATTCAAACATGTCAGTTGCAGTCATAATTTTAACTCTTTGATTCCCGCATCTGGTTCACCAACTACAAAAAAAATTAACCCCTTGACTTCCTCAGCCTACCCACCAGCTTCCTGCAGGAAGCTGGTGGACAGGATGTGGTGATCAAAGGTTTAAGGTTTTGCTTTGCTAGCATGGTTGACAATGCAGGATGCTGGTGAACAGGATGCGGGAGTCAAAGGGTTAAAGAATATATGTTGGGTGATTAGACGTTTAAGTGTATTAATTGTGACGGTTTAGCCTCCACAAAAGGTAAGACTCTGCTTTTAAAAAATAATTGACCAAGTCTCCGTGAGCATCACTGCAAAGAATATTGCTGTTAAAAGTTGAGCCACAGCAACATTTCTATCACCAAAGCTGGCACAGTTTACTGGCTAATAGTCATGCGGTTGTCTAAATGTAGCTCACTTTATTTTTTAAATAATCTATGTCAACCAATCATGACGTGAGTTGAAAGTCATCTAAAGTTCGCTGTGCGCAGTTACCAGTTCAAGGACTTGGTCTCTTGTTTTGTTTTATTCTGCGTTGTTTAAAAAAAGAATTGTATCTATTTTGAGCAATGGAGAATAGATCAGTAGATGGGGGCTTACTTTTCTGTGAACCAAAGCAATTTTCAAAAGTGGATCATCATCATCATCAGCAGCAGCAGCAGCAGCATTATCGTCGTCATCGTCTTCGTCGTCGTCGTCGTCGTCGTCATCATCATCATCATCATCATCATCATCATCATCAGTTATTTACATATGGTGCTTTTCTCCAAACTGAATGGGACTCACTGCGCATCACACATAGACATTTTCGTGGAGCACAGAGAACTCAAAATGAGCTGACCACACCCCAATATGCTGTTTTAGTCTACGTCATTGGTGGTCTTGCGTGCTGTGTGTTTTCATGTTTCCATTATTTGAAAAAAAAGGCCTGTTTGCTGTCCATTTTAATGGTTAGATCATAGTGGTGGAGTCGGCATAGTGTTCACAGTTCACAGGTCCCGTCTCCCCTTCCCTCTGCATTTGCAGTATATGTCTTGCCAGTGCACAGGACTTAGCACAGACCCGGGGAGTCTGATAATTGCTGGCAGATTAGGTTGAGCAAATATGGAATTGTCCGAGTGCGATGAATCCCTCTTGAAAAAAAACAACTCCAAACAAACTTCAAACACTCAGCCACTGACATGACTTGCGGGATCTTTAACGTGCATACTTGATAATCTGCATTAGTATTAATACAAAACGGGGGTATTAGTTAAGCACTCTTAAGGTGAATCTGAGAGAGTGGAAAAATCTACCCGTAAGACGGACGTGTTTAAGCACATCAAACCCACGGCCTTTCAACTGGAAGTACGTTTATCCACGTTTTTTTTTTTTTTAATTTTATTATTTTATTATTGTCATGTTTCTTTAAAGCCCAGCTGACGCCGTAGAGCCATATCAGCACGAAAACCAGCTTCAAAAGGGTACACAATACCTCGACAAGGAAAATAAAAAATAAAAATAAAATTAAGTACACATATCAATGCATTCGCGCACATAATTTAAGGAGATGCCTCTGGCACTGACCACTCCATCCAATTTATCACACAGGGTTTTAAAAATCATACCTGAATACACATTTAAACAGAACTAAGGACACTAAAACATATTACAAACAGTCCAAGATTGTCGAAAATTGCTTCCACATATTTC
>JAPXFY010004463.1:15000-17926 GCA_030674185.1 Monoplex corrugatus | reverse complement strand
GAGGGGGAGAGAGAGGACAATGACAATGACAATGACAAAGGAAGATACAGAGAGGGAGAGAGAGAGGGGAGGGAGGGAGAGAGAGGGAAAGGAGAGAGAGAGAGAGAGAAGAGAGAGCCAGAGAGACAGACAGACAGACAGACAGATAAACAGACACACAAAGCAAGAGAAAGAAGCAAAAGGAGAGAGTCAAGAGAACAATAAATGGGCAACACGAACTGGTTAACCTTTTGAGTCCCACACCCTGTCCACCAGAATTCTGCGTTGCCAACATGCTAGCAAACCAAAATCTTAACTCTTTGATAGCTGGTGGATAGGGTAAGAGAATCAAAGGGTTAAGTTTTTGCAGTTGGTGGATAGGGTGTGGGGGGGTCAAAGGGTTAAATTTAACATATAACTGTGTTAAAAACGAATAGAATGTAGAGATGGGGGGGGGGGGGGTTGTATGTTAGAGTCATCTTTCTATTGCTCTGTCTGTCTGTCTGTCTCTCTCTCTTTTATCTCTCTCTGTCTCTTTCTCACTCTGTCTCTCTCACTTCTCTCTCTCTCTCTCTCTCTCTCTCCTCTCCTCTCTCTCTCTCTCTCTCTCTCTCTCAAGATCATTTATGAATGGGTTTTGTGATGGTGACAGGGAGGGAGAATACACTTTTGTATCACCGAATGGATGCAGTGTTATTGACTATTTTCTTGTCCGTGATAAATTTTCACATAACTGTAACATGATTGTAAGTGATTGTCTTGATTCTTGGCATTTGCCGAGAGAAATGACATGGAAAAATGGAATGCAAAAATGTTCAGAAACTCAGGAATCATGCATGCAGGAAAAAATCATTTGGTCGGAAGAAAACATATATTTGAGGCTGAACAAAATTCAGATGATTTTAACGATCACCTTCATGAGGCTTATCAGGTAATGCTTATAGCTGTGTAGATATTTTTGCTCAAGCAATGCATAGTGCAGCCGCATATATGGTCAGAATGGTGGGCAAAAGAAAGAAAAGTTTAGATGACTGGTTTGACGATGAATGTGAGCAGAAAAAGAAACACGTAAAGAGCTTCTTAAAAGCTTTCAGAAGAACAGATTAGGAAATAAAAGAAAAAGAACTGAAAGATCTTTATGTGAAAGAGCGATCTGAATATATAAAATTGAAACGACAAAAGAAACATGAATTTGAAGAAGCAAAAATAAATAAACTCAAAGACTCTATTAAAGATTCAAAATTATTCTGGTCGGCAATCAGAACACTTAATAGAAAAGCCATAATCTATAACGAAATAAGCCTTAACTCTTTCAGCCCTGTCTGTTTTACAAGAGAAATGCACTCCCAGCCTGGGTTTTTTTGTTGTTTTTTTTTGGGGGGGGGGGGGGGAACTGTACAATCAATGGGTACCCCCAATAAAATACTTATATCTCAAAAACTGCTTGATGAAATTCATTGAAATTTTCTATGCTTGCTAATGTATAAATGTTATGTCTGATATATAATTTTCAGATCATTTGATGTTTTTAGTCTTAGTTAAAATTTTATGAAAATTTACAAAAACTACAAAAAATCTTATTTTTATCATTCATTCATATTCACAATTAAAGAGGCACACCAAAACCACAATGCACACAAGTGAACACAAAAGGAGATACTACAAAATAAGTATTATTACTTTGAAATTGTGTTAAATCCCATATTATACACAATGTCGAAAAAATCAAGGAAAAAGAAACACCTTTTCTGCAAATGTGGGATACACTCGATTTCAGAGGCCCTATCATGAGTTGAGGATGGTGGTGGTAGTGGCAGTGGGACCAGAGATCACTCCTACATACTATACAGCAAGAAAGTGACAAAAGGAGCCTTCATTCTCATTATCACTGTCACAGTCGCTTTCTTGCCGTACAGTATGTCGGAGAATTCTAGAAGCATCAATATGAACATGCCCACTTGATGTTGATGGTTGATGGTTGATTTTCCACATCCATTTCATCAATTTCATCAATTTTCGGTCTTTGCGAGGGCTCTTTGTCGAGTGAAGTGCTGATCGACGAAGATACACTCGATTCAGAGGCCGTTTCTTCTGTTTCGGGCTCAAAATCACTGCCTTTATCGAGGAGGATTTCATGCAAAATCTTGACGTCAAAAAAACAACAACAAAAAACTGCGTAAAATAGCTTCAAAATGACTTGGCGGAATCTTCGAAGTTATCAGAAGGGAAGAATGATGGAGTAACGTCCCTTCCTCAATGATTATTCATACAAATGAAACCGAAAGTGAGTGGGTCTGTGTGCCCGACAAATTGTCGGGCGCAGGAGCTGAGAGGTGATCAGTCCCGCCTAACAATTTATCGGGCGCAGGGCTGAAAGAGTTAAAACTCTTTGACGACGGGCTACTTCGATTGAAGTAATAGCTGAGCTCTCACTGAGGACGGGCTACTTCAATCATAGTAACAGACGGTCTAGGGTATATAACTCCCTCTATTGTTATGCTAATGATTTAGTAGTTGGCAGTTGCTTCCCTTGTGGAGGGAACTTCCGTTGAACGCTTCTGCCACGTTTTGCCGGTTTCTTTGTCTAAAATCAATGGATAAGTTCGCTTGCACCTGGTTCTCAGTGATTTCACTGTGGCAGCCCTAGGCCAGCAGGAGAGCTCAGCAGTGGCAAATGCAGTCACAATAGAGTTAATCAGTGGCATGAACACTTTCACACAATATTTCAAAGTTCTGAATCTGGGGCAGAAATTGAAGATGATGGCAATCTGGAAACAAATGAGTACGAACCATTATTTAATGATGCAATATCAAGAAGGGAGATAATCGACAGCGTCAAAAGACTGAAAAATGGTAAAAGTGCTGGACCAGACAAAATTATGGGAGAAATGTTAAAGCATTCCAGCGATTCAGTGTTAAACTTTATAGTCATTCTATTTAATCGGTT
>JAPXFY010004463.1:0-7500 GCA_030674185.1 Monoplex corrugatus | reverse complement strand
ACAAAACACAACCCTGTCTGACTCCTCTTTTGATATTTTGGAGAGAGCTTACATTTTTTTCTATTCTCATTGCAGCTGTTTGTTCCCAGTACATATTTCTGATTATTCGTAGATCCTTTCCATCGACATTGAGTCTCTCCAGTTGGTTGATCAATTCATCATGTCTTACCCCGATTGAAAGCCAGGGTGAAGTCAACAAAGCACAAATACAAATCCTTATTCATCTCATTTGACCTCTCTATGATAGTTCTTAGGATGTATATGGCATGAATAGTTCCTTTCCGTTCCACAAATCCACACTGTTCTTCTGCTATTTCTCTTTTGATTCTATTCCTTGTCCTCATCATGATTATTCTTAACAGGATTTTTGTTACATGGCTCATCAAACTGATTGTGCGATGGAATTCGCATTCTATAGCCCCTGTCTTCTTTGGAAGTGCAATGAAAATTGATTTTGACATATCTTTGGGGAGTTTTCCAGTGTCGCAAATTTCATTTAGGAGGACTGTTATTTTTTCTATGCCAAATTCCTCTAGGGCTTCAATCATCTCTGTAGTAATGTTGTCTGGTCCTGGGGCTTTTCCCGGTTTCATCTTTTTCAGTGCCGCTCTAACTTCATCTTTGATTATGGGTGGTCCTTCAAAGTTCTTTTTTATAACGTGTTATTCGTTTCTGTCATCCTCAAAAAGGTCTTTAATGTACTCTCCCCATCTGTCTAATATTTTGTCTTTTTCCATGATAAGCGTGCCATCTTTCGGTTTCAAGCAACCAGTTGATGTGCATGTATTTTTCCTGTGAACAATTTCTTCAATTCGTCTGTACATACCCTGAGGATCCGTTTTGTGTCGGTCTTCCATTTCTTTGCACTTTGTTTTCAGCCAAGCTTCCTTAGCTTCATTGCACCTATTCCTGATTTCTTTGTTTATCTTCCTGTAGATCTCCTCATTTCTTTTTGCCTTCCTCCTTTCCTACATCAAGCCCAAAATTTCATTAGTCATCCAGTTCTTTTATGCTTTTCTATCTGTCTTAGGGATTTCCTCACAAGCTTCATTTATCAAATTCCTCAACTTTGCCCATTGTTCCTCACTGTCACCCCCGTCTTCCAGAGCACTGAATTTGTTTTGAACATGTACATTAAATTTTTTACGTATCATTTCATCTGTCTTTAAGAGTCCAAGGTTTAATTTGATGTTGTTTTTGGTCTGTTTCCTTTTCCTCAATTTCAGTCTAAATCTTCCCACTACAGGATTGGGGTCACTGTTGCAGTCTGCGCCTGGTAGTGTTTTTGCTGACAGTAAAGAATTTCTAAATTTTTTGTTGATCGGGATGTAGTCAATCTGATTTTTGGTATTATCTCCTGGACTCATCCAAGTCCATTTTCTTCTATTAGGTTGCTCAAACCAGGTGTTTCCTACTATGAACTCATTCATCTGTGCCCATTCTACAAGTTTCTCACCCCTTTCATTTTGTGTACCAAGGCCATGAGGTCCAACTATATCCTCCACCCTATCCTGTCCCACTTTAGCATTAAAATCTTCCATTATTACAGTAACTTCTTGTGATTTACATTGGACTTTGGCCGTCTCTAATACTTCGCAGAAGTCGTCGATGTCTTCCTGAGTACTTGCGGATGTTGGTGCATACACCTGAATGATGTTGATGTCAAATGGTTTGCCTCCCAACTTGACCAGCGAAACTCTGTCGGACACAGCCCAGTATCCCTTAACTGCTTTTGATTTATCTTTGTCCATCATGATACCTACTCCTCTTTCATGTGAGTTACCACCAGAGTATATCATTGTGTATTCTCCTGATGTTATCATGCCTGCCCCCTTCCACCTCACTTCCCCTAGTCCTAAAATACCAATGTTAAGTCTTTCCATCTCTGTCTTGATATTTTCTAATTTGCACTTTTGCATCAGTGTTCTTATATTCCATGATGCAACTTTGATGTTTTTAAATCTGAGTTTAGGGTTCGCAGTAACTTGCTAACGGTCTGGTGTCACCTGCGCCGCATGACGATCCCTACCGGACGAAGCTGCTCCATAGGAGCACCTATTTCCCTCGTTGTCTTTGATTTTTTTGTTTCTGTCCATGATAACCTGGGAAAAATTACGATGGTGGTTTCCCGTTGCCTTCCATCGGTTTGTGTACGGTCTCTCAGCTGGCCTTACTCTCTCCAGAGATGTCCACAAGGCAGTGGAGCTATTCACCCATAGCTGGGGGGTCTGGTTCATGGGCACCAGGGCACCAGATAGATAGATAGATAGATAGAAATATAGACAGACAGACAGACAGAAGATAGATAGATAGATAGATAGACAGATAGATAGACAGATAGATAGGGTGATGGAGTGATAGATAGAGTGATAGAGTGTTAGAGTGATACACACACACACACACACACATATATGTGTGTGTATGTATAAGAGAGAGAGAGAGAGAGAAAGAGAGAGAAAGAGAGAGAGGGAGAAGAGAGAGAGTGAGTGAATGAGAGATAGAGATCATGTGTTTGCATGTATATATACATACAGACATACATACATACATGTGCGTGTGTGTGCGCGCGCGTGTGTGTGTGTGTATGTGTGTGTGTGTGTATGTGTGTATGTGTGCCTCTTTCTGTGGGTGCTTGTGCGGGGCGTGCACGCGAGCGTACGTGTGCGGGCGTGCACGCGAGCGTGCGTGTGTGCGTGTGTGTTTGCGTATGTTTCAGTGCGTGTGTGCTGCTTGTCAGTGAAGTCAAGACGCACGTAGCGCTTGTCAGGTGATTGTTTTGGAAAACATTTGTCATTTCAAAAATGAAAGAAGTCTCATGACATGATGGGTGACCTGGTGCAGGCATTGTCTTGTTTGGAACAAAAGGCACTAAGAATGGCTGTAGTTTCCCTGACAAGACAGAGAGAAGGGGGGGGGGGGAGAAAAAGAAGGAGAGAGAGAGAGAGAGACGGACAGAGAAAGAGAGAGGGAGGGGAAGAGAAAGAGATAGACAGAGAGGGAAGAGAGAAAGAGAGAGAGGGGAGAGATGGTGGAAGAGAAAGAGAGAGAGAGAGACAGACAGACAGACAGAGACAGAGAGAGGGGGAGAGATAGATAGACAGACAGACAGAGACAGAGAGAGGGGGAGAGATAGATAGACAGACAGACAGACAGATAGATAGATAGATAGATAGATAGATAGATAGATAGATAGATAGACAGTTAGACAGATAAATAGATAGATAGATGGATGGAGAGAGGGGGAGAGAGGGGGAGAGATAGATAGACAGACAGACAGACAGATAGATAGATAGATAGATAGATAGATAGATAGATAGACAGTTAGACAGATAAATAGATAGATAGATGGATGGATAGATAGATAGATAGATAGATAGATACGGAGAGAGAGAGAGAGAGAGAGAGAGAGAGAGAGAGAGAGAGAGAGAGAGAGAGAGAGAGAGAGAGAGGAGAGAGTCTGCATTCTTTTTTACGAAGGAGACAGACACACACAGTGTGTGTGTTTATGCGTGCGCGCGCGCGCGCGTGCGTGTGTGTGTGTGTGTGTGAGTGTGTGTGTACGCACATGTGTCTGTGTATGTGTTCATGTAAGTGTGATTGTGTATGTGTTCATGTAAGTGTGATTGTGTGTGTGTACGTGCGTATGACAGAGAGAACAAAATAATAGAGAGACGAGACAAACAGACAGGAAGAGAGAATAAATATTAAAAAAAAGTGTTAAATCAGCGATATGATTGCGTTTTGTCCAATAAACGTCCCCTCCGTTTGAAACTACATGATTGTTTTTAGTTAATGAATATCAACACACAACAAACAGTTTAATATCATTTCGCACGTGACTGGTATTACTGATTTACATAATAAATTACTCAGTAACACAAACATATTAAACGCTCATGTACACGTAATATAAATAGTGCACATGCACTCAGAGCCTGTGAGCCTCTTGGTGTCACTGGGTTCAGTATTGGCGGCTGCACTTTTTGACATCACCACCTCCCTCTTAGTCGCTCTGTCTTGACTTTTGTGGACGACTTCTTGAATATTTAGGCCACTGGTGTCGGTTATGTTCTTCATATATGAGAATAGGGGTCTGCCTTTTCTTCTTTTTGCCACTGTTTTTCCTTGAAAGATGGTTGCTTGCCACGAGGACTGTATTCTTGCAGTGTGACACATGGCCAATGTATTTTAGTCCTCTCTTGTTGATGTCTACTAGTAGTTTTCTGGTGGTATCAAGTTCTTCCAGGACACTGTCATTAATTTTTCTATCTTGTCTATTTCACCCGTAGAAGTCTCCGATAAAACCACATCTCAGCTGACTCAATTCTTCTGCAATCAGCTTTTCTGAGAGTCCAGGCTTCGCAGCCACAAATCACGATTCGCCAGATCAAACAGTTTAGAAGTCTAACTTTCACGCCATTTGGTATGCCTGTCTTTCCAGATGTTGTTGAGTTGGACCTTTTGTGTTTGTTTGTTTGGTTTGACATTCCTATTTTCATTTTGATTTCTTTAGAGCGGGTTTTATAATCAGTTTTTACAGAACCAAGATATTTAAAATCTTTAACATTTTCTTAACAAACTTTATTAATTAATATGACATGATTGTTTTCAGTATCTATGCTTTCGATGTGTAGCACTTTTGTTTTTCTTCTTTTTTTTTTTTTTTTGGCGTTCAAGTTTAGGTCAGCCATTTTGCCCACTGCATCTACCGTGTGTAAAATTATTTTCATATTGGTAATGTTGTCTGCTAATAGCGCAGTATCATCAGCATAGCACAGGTTTGTAAGTATTTTTCTTTATGCCCATACCTTTTATATCAGACTCTCTGATGACTTGTTCCGTGCAGATGTTAAAGAGATAAGGTGAGAGAATACAGCCTTATCTAAATCATCTGTGGATGTTGAAAAATTCACATTTCTGACTGTTCCATCTCAATTGTAGCCTTTTGGTCTTTATGTAATAAGGCAATTAATGAAATGAGATGTTAAGGAAAGCTTCTTTTGACTATAACGTTGAATAGATGGAGATGAATGACACTATCAAATGCTTTGCAATGTCTATGAAGGTGGCAAAAGCTTCTTCATCAGTGCTTTTAGTTTTCTATTTGCAACACAAATAACATGTCAGCTGTGCCTCTGTTGAATCTGTAGCCTGCCAGGCAGTCAGATAGTTCTTATTTTATCTTGGGCTTCAATCTGTTGAGAATAATTTTGAGCAAAATCTTACTGGCGTGGCTGATTAGGGCAATGGTTCTGTAGTTGTTGCATACTTTGACATTGCCACTCTTATAAGGCATCACAAATTCTTGAAGTTTCCAATCTGTTGGCCACGGATGAGTATTCCAGAGTTTACAACAAAGATGATGTATTGTTTTTAGGCCTTCTTTTCTAGCATGTTTTAACAATTCTCCTAGAACATTATCAATTCCTGGGGATTTTGTTTTGTTTTCTGAACTGCTTGGTGGTTGCTTCAATTTCTTTTAAAAGTGGTTCTGGTTCTGATTCTGGACAGTTCAGGTCAGGGCATAGGATATCTTGGGGGCTATTGTTGCTAAAAAGGAATGCTCCATATTCATTTCATCTGTTCATAATATGTTCTGGTTCAATCAATGTGGTAATTTCTTTGCTGTCCATGCACTCATTTCAGGGTTGGAATTCGGTGGGTTGAACTTTCTGTATCTGTTGAAATTGATCCCTCGATCTTCCGCTTTCATCATGCTCATATAATTTTACACATTCTTTCTCCAGCCAATTTGCTTATCTCTTCTAATTTAGAAACCAAATGCGTATCAATTAACATCAGGAAGAGAGTTCTTGAAAGTTATATAAAACCGATAATGTCATGCGGCTGTGAGGCGTGGGGCGTCAACACGGAAAGCCGGAACAAAATTCTGGCAGCCGAAATGTGGTTTCCAAGAAGAATGTTGAGAGTTCCATGGACAGCAAAGAAAACAAACGAGACAGTCTTGATGGAGTCAGACACAAGAAGATCATTCATAAGGAAGATTAGGAAAAGACAAGCGACATTCATAGGCCATTTTACGAGGAAAAGGGGATTAGAGCACCTGGTCACAATGGGAAAGCTGGAGGGGAAGAGAACACCAGGTAGACCCAGAGAGAAAATATTGGACAGTCTTGCAGGGTGGCTGAGGATAGAAAGGGTGGAAGGTGCGGGGATAGATTCGTATGGAGTGCCATGATCGCCAACGCCATGCGGCAGGGAACGTGATGATGATGATGAATTTAAATACATGCACACTACATAAATACATGATTATGATAATGTTTTGATTTTGTGGGAAACCGATACGCCAAACAATAAAGCTGCCACTGGTGAAGCTGTTCCACGCATAGCAAACACTGCACCTGTGGAATTACGAGCTTCAGTAGGCCAAAGAATGGGAAGATGACCGCACCCCTCTCCCACACTTCGAAAACAATGAAACAGACATACAAACAGTTCAAACAATCCACAACAAACGAGGCATTCACTACGGAATGCTTCAACCAACAGTATATCAGGCACCTCACGCTTCATCACGTCCGATTGCTGCCAACTATCATCATCATCATCATCATCATCATCATCATCATCATTATCATCATCATCATCATCATCATCATCATCATCATCATCATCATCATCAGGTGCCTTGCCACATGGCGTTGGCCATCATGGCCTTCCATCTGTTTCTATTTCTTGTTGCCTCAAGCATCTCTTCCACCTTCTTTTGTCTTCAGCCACTCTGCAAGTCAGTCCAATATCTTCTCCCTAGGTCTACCTGGTGCTCTCTTTCTCTCCAGCTTTCCCGTTGTGACCAGGTGCTCCAATTCTCCTTTCTTCATAAAATGGCCTATAAGTGTTGCTTGTCTTTTCCTTATCGTCCTTATGAAAGATCTTCTTGTGCCTAACTCCATCAAGACTGTCCCGTTTGTTTTCTTTGCTGTCCACGGAATTCTCAACATTCTTCTTAGAAACCACATCTCGGCTGCCTCAATCTTGTTCAGGCTTTGCTTGTTAACTGTCCATGCCTCACAACAATCAGGATGTCAAAACATTAGACACATTCTGTTACCTGGCTGCAGCCTTTGAATACAAATGACCAGGAGGTTGTTGGAAGACTGTGGCATCAGGCTGGCCTCAAAGATGTGCTGTAGTCATGAGCGGTCTGCTGTACTGCTGCGAGATCTGGACTACCTACTGACGGCACGTTTAGCACATGGAACAGTTCCACCAGAGATGAGAGAAAGAGAGAGAGAGAGAGAGGACAGACAGACAGACAGACAGGCAGGCAGGCAGGCAGACAGTTAGGCAGACTGACAGAATGACAGACAGACAGACAGACAGAAACAGACAGACAGAAACAGACAGACAGAAACAGAGATAGACAGAAATGCAGAGGCAGATAGAGGTACAGAGACACAGCCACAGCCAGACAGAAAAACAGAGAGAGTGCAAATTTAACAAGAACAGACAGAGAGAGAGAGGGGGGGGGGGAGA
>JAPXFY010004462.1:0-17927 GCA_030674185.1 Monoplex corrugatus | reverse complement strand
AATTCCTTAGGGCGGCAGATGCTTTGAGACAAGATTTATTGTCCCAGAGAATGGATCGGTAAATCAAAGGCAAACCCCCACGGGCCACTAGCAGGAAACCGCATTTTGAAAAGTAATGGTCAGTCGCGATTGCCCCATTACAAAAACCTTTCGCATTTTGGGCACAGAAACGGGAAAAGGCTGAAAAAGGTGGGTGGGAGGAAATAAACAGACATTGACTGGATGGATTTCTGGAGGGATCAATCCCTAACCTGTGAAGTGACCGCACCAAAGACCAGAAGCCATATGAAGAAATGATACCATTTTTCTCCACTTTGGGGGAGTTGGACAGCTTCAAGGGGGACGTTTACTTAAAAGTCACCGTCCGAAACGGACTTTTGAAAATGGCGTTTTAAATTGGCCAAAAGGTAACGTTAGATGTAGCCACCCCCCAATGTCGGGATTAAAAACCTTGAAGTCGGGCCCTTTAGAGACGGGGTCAGCTAATCACACATTCAAACTTGAAGTCAGGCTGTAGGGGACGCGGCCCAGCTAATCACAGGGGGTCCAATTGATGGTCAGGGGGGGAAAGGGGCCTTTGACCTGAATCTCCTTCTATAAAAGGAATAGTCAGTCAGCCTCTGGGCGCTCTTTTGGGGGAACCAGCTTCCAAGCTACCTCACAGGTATGTGACCCACGTTTTAATTTGTACTCTTGTTAGGTGTTAAGGTTAGGGCTAGAAGTTAGAGGCATGTTTTACTTTCCAGGAAACAGAAAGAATAGAGCTGGAAATGTGCAGTATGCTAGTAACATGTAAGCTGGTGAAGATTCGTTGTGCATTTTAGGATTTAGGGCCATTGGGACTTAGGCCAGTAGAACGGTGAATTATGTCTTACGTTGAAGTTGATCAATTAAATAAATGTGCTGTATTTATCATTCCATGTGTGGACTACCTTTGAGAATCCTTGTCTAGTGTGGTTAGTGCGTTTCCTCTCGTCACACTCTCCTCCCTTATTAAGTGCATAATTACCAAGTAGAGAAACAATTCTTCATAATCATCCTCAATTCCTTATACACATCGCAAATTCCTTTCTGCGATAATTGGTGGAGTTGCAGTCTTTCCCCTTTACCTCAAAAATCGCAGCCTTCGAGTATCCCCCATCTTTAAAAGTTCTAGATAGAATCATAGTGAAAGTCGGAGAGTGTAAAAGTCAGACACAGCCGAGAACTTAAATGTGTTGGTGTTTCGAACACAACCGTCAGCGTTGCCACACAGCACAAGTCGACAGACGTGGTTAGGCCTACTGCCTGATTGGCGTGAACATAGATATAAATAGTGAAGTAATACATAGATTAGCTGTTAGGGATTTCATCGTATATGTTCAGTTTCGTACAGAGTCCCTTCTCGTAGATTGGTTGACGTCTTTATATGTCGATATAATATCTAGACAAGTTAGCAGGTGTTTCCTAGGTAATATTTCATAGGTAACATAAAGCAACCATGTCAAAGAGAGTGACAGGGCTACTTGCCTGTCTCTGATACGATGTCTATGATTTCATCAGCGTGCTAGTGTCCAGCGCGTGACAGTTGTTGCGAGGTTTGGGCCAGCTTTGATAGCATGTGGTCACGCCTAGTCTCTCCTTCCATCCTCCAGTGCCCACCCTCCCACCCTCTCAGATTCATTGATCATTTGTTGTCCATTGTGGTCACTCAACCGTGTGGTTTGTAAATACGGCTTTTGACGACACGGTCTTCGCACATTGTTCTTCCTATTTTGTTCATTGATTAAGCCGTTCTGCCCGGATAGAGTGTTGAGACAAGTTACAGATGATTGTTGGGCAAGGATGTTCTATAATCGGCTATAATGGTACTAGTCTCATGCTTCTTCCATATCTGCACTTTTGATGATGAATTCTTGTTCTGAGTTGTTTTCTTTCAAATGATTGCTTGCCTTACATGCGTATCTAGTGACAAGTGACAAAGATAGTCACAGGCTTTGAGGGTTGCATATGTATTCATTCAGTCATAAGGGCTCAATAATGGATACAGATAGCATTTTTGTCCCTGGGTCACATCAGACCACAACCTTCCACATTCCCAATCAGTTTATTCCTGAACCATTCACAGGCCGACCTTCTCAAGATATCGATCTATGGCTCAAAACGTTCGAGTCCTACGCTCTCCTCCATGGGTTGACAGATGATCAGAAAGCCCATCTCCTACCTCTTTTCCTTAAGGATCAAGCCCAAATCTGGTTCTACAGTTTAAGTTCAGAGCAGGTTTCTTCTTACCGCACTATTACTGATACTCTTTCAAAGAGATACAGGCCTCATGACTCCACAATATGGATTCGTGCCAAGCAGTTCCGGGGGAGAAAGCAACTCCCACATGAGTCAGTCGAAGAATATTTTGATTCTATGCGCTACCAGGGCCAACAACTAGGTAAAGACTCAAAAGATATAATGGAAACAATTGTCAATGGTCTCCGGCCGTCAGTCTCTAAATTTGTTATGTCACACAATCCTCACACCTTTGAAGATGCGTTCGACCTCGCCCGTACGGCTGCTACCTTTACTGATAATGTTGATGACCAGGTAGAGATAGCTGTTGCAACCCTGGAGACTCAGCTAGATAAACTGCAAGATGAAATTACTAGTATGTCACTCGGACAAACACAGGCCCGGCGCCAACCGCAGTCACAAGACTGTCTTTCAGGTAAGCAAAGGTGGCACCGCCCACCTTCAAGAAAACAGAGCAAACATGGCTCGCTCTTTAGGCGGCGGCTGTCACGGACGAATAACCAACAGCACCAGTCAGGTTTCTATACTCCAGATCGTTACTTCCCTCGTCCACAGCGCCCATGTAAATCATGTGGGGGTGATCATCCCCGCCACACATGTAGGTTTCGTCATGCACGATGTCAGTACTGCCGTAAAGATGGGCACTTAGCGCGTCATTGTTTCCGTCGTGCTAAACAGGGGATTCCCCGTACTTCTACATCTCGTAAAACTAACAGGACAAGGAAAGGCAAAAGACCAAAGTCACAGAATTCCTCCTCCATCCCTCATATCCGTTCCTTTGCCAACGGCAGTAAGATCAGGCTGTTCCTTAAAAATCAGTCATATGTAGCTCTGATAGACACTGGTGCTGATGTGTCCTGTATTAGCAAACAATTAGCTGATGTCCTCGTTGATCAACGTATTGTTTCTATGCAGGCTTGTTCTCTTCCTTTGATCAAAGGTGTTGGTGGTGTTCCTGTTAGAGTAACAGGCAAAATTGACCTTTCCTTTAAAGTTTCAGGTTTACAGGTGTCACAGCCTTTCATTGTGATCGAACAGCTAACGTGTCCCCTCATATTAGGGATTGATTTTCTGACCTCTCATCAAGCTTCCTTGAACTTTGCTAATCACCAGCTGCAGCTGTATAATGGATTTACTTCCATTCCACTGCTCAAAGACAGGCCAGACAGCTCACCTGTACAGGTGCTCAAGACGACAGTTATTGCCCCCCACTCTGAAGTACTGCTACCTGTGCGAGTTGTGTCAAATAGCGTTCACACCACTGGTATTATTGAGCCCTCACACGCGCTATTGTCCGACAAGAAAGTGATTGCTGCAAGGACCTTGGTTACGCTTCAGAATAGCCAGACTATGTGCACCGTGCGTAATACCTTCTCCTCCCCAGTCAAACTTAGACCTCAGGATATTCTAGGGCATTTTGAAGACATTTCAGACGAACTAGGGGAACTGTCCGACCAATCAGCTCAGATCATGTCCGCCACCACCGACTCCAACTCCCATCAGCTTCCCCATGCACAGGCCATGCTTAATGAATTAGGGGTTAACCTCGCAGATGCTGCTCTGACAGCTGAACAAAAGGAAAACTTGACCCTTTTTCTGGCGCAAAACAGAGACATATTCGCTGCCGACATGTCAGAATTAGGGGAAACACATCTTATGTCCCATACCATAGATACAGGGGATGCTGCACCCATTAAACAGAGACCCTATAGGACAGCCCCTGCCCTCAATGCTGAGATAGAGAGACAGGTAAATGAAATGCTTGACCATGGTGTTATCAGGCCATCCACTTCACCATGGTCCTCCCCAGTAGTATTGGTGAAAAAGAAGGACGGTACCTACCGTTTTGCGATAGACTACCGTAAACTGAACAAGGTCACAAAGCCAATTCATTTCCCACTGCCCAGACTGGAGGACGCTCTTGACATCATGGGCCAGTCCACAATATTTTCCACTCTAGACTTGTTCTCTGGATTTTGGCAGATTCCTCTTGATAAACAGTCACAAGAGAAGTCGACCT
Organism: Monoplex corrugatus; assembly: GCA_030674185.1. Taxonomy (NCBI): domain Eukaryota; kingdom Metazoa; phylum Mollusca; class Gastropoda; order Littorinimorpha; family Ranellidae; genus Monoplex; species Monoplex corrugatus. The sequence continues at coordinate 13,627 of JAPXFY010004462.1, read as the reverse complement.
TTACCACACACTTTGGGTCGTTTGCTTGGAACAGAATGGCCTTTGGATTACAAGGTGCCCCAGGATCTTTTCAGTCATTAATGAACACAGTCCTTGCAGGACTCACCTTCAAAACCTGTCTGGTATTCATTGATGACATCCTTTGTTTATCAACGAACTTTGAGGAACACCTGTCTCACCTATCATGTATATTTGATAGGATCAGGAAAGCAGGCCTCAAACTGAAGCCTAGCAAATGTCATTTCGCAGCAGCCAAAGTCAACTATCTAGGCCACATTGTCTCAAAAGAGGGCGTTTCAGTGGATCCAACCAAAGTGGAACTAGTTAAGAATTTTCCCACTCCCCAGTCGCAGCATGACGTTCGTTCATTTTTGGGTTTAGCGAATTACTACAGACGCTTTGTCAAGAACTTCTCAGCTATAGCTTCCCCACTCAATGCACTTTTGAAAAATGATTCAAAATTTGAATGGAATGACAAAGCAGAACAAGCTTTTCAGACGCTGAAAACTGCCCTCACTACTACACCAATTCTGGCCTACCCGGATTTTTCTCGTCAGTTCATTCTGTCCACTGACGCAAGCAAACAAGCCATTGGCTATGTGCTCGGCCAGAGAGATGAACATGGCAGAGAACGAGTCATTGCTTATGGCGGGCGCGCATTACGAGGTGCGGAACTCCGTTACGGAATTACGGAAAAAGAGACTCTGGCTCTCGTAGATGGTATTCGTCACTTCAAGGTGTACCTCTCCCATGACAAATTTCTAGTGTACACCGACCATTCTGCCACAAAATTCTTGCAGAATGTTAAAGATCCCACGGGTCGTTTGGGACGTTGGGCTCTTTTTCTACAGGGTTATGACTATGACATTGTGCACAAACCAGGCAGGGTGCACAATAACGCTGATGCACTCAGCCGTATGCCTCACGCTGTCAGTGACAGGCCACCGCCTGACTATGACCCACCCACACCGACCTTGAAGGGCGAGTCAGCGACACAGGTGACTTCACCGGCGGGTCAGTCTCTCCCTACCACCCCACCCCTGGTCAGGGAACCAGTCGTAAGCACACTGACTCATTCACCTACCATCGTTGACCCCACCTCACCTCTCCCCGCCACCACGCCTGGATGGAGCAATACGGTGAATGAGAGAGAGATGGTTGTCTGTCAGGTAGATAAGGTCGATGATACAGACTTACGACAAATGCAGTTGGCTGACCCCCAGTGTCGTCCTTTTATTGACTACTTGGAAAACGGTCAGCTTTCCCAGGATGATAAGATTGCTCGTCGTCTCATCCTGGAGAGTCAAGACTACCTGATGTCTAATGGCATTTTGTACCATCTGTATTATCCTCGTGGTCATGGTCATAGAACTGAACGAATAGTCAGACAGTTAGTGGTTCCTTTTGAACTGAGAAACGATATCCTGCTGTCGTTTCATGATTCTCTGTTGGGCGGTCACTTTGCCACTGAACGTACCTACCAGTCAGTCAGGCTGAGGTATTTCTGGATCGGTATGTACTCTGACATCTTGGAGTATGTCAAGTCGTGTGAGGCTTGTCAAAAAGCAAAACGGGTTATCCATCCTCAAAACCCGGAACTACGACCCTTGCCTGTAGCCCCAAACAAGCTGTTTTCCAGGTGGCATTGTGACATCTTGGGTCCACTTTCACCAGGCAAGAAGGCTACAAGTACATTCTGCTGTTTGTTTGTTCGTTCAGTAAGTGGGTGGAACTGATTCCATTGAAGGATTCAACAGCCTCTACCATTGCCTGGCATTTGTACGAGACCATCATCTGTCGTTACGGTGCTCCTGACCACTTACTGTCAGACAGAGGACAAAACTTTCTGTCCAAAGTGGTCACTGAGGTGTGCAAAATCTTTCAAATCACTCGTTTGCATACCAGCAGCTACCATCCCCAAACAAATGCCACATGTGAGCGAACAAATTCCACCATCGCTCAGTCTATCAGGGCACACTGTGCTAACAACCCACATAACTGGCCTTCTCTGCTGCCTGGTATTGCTGCTGCACTTCGCACAGTGCCATCCACCGAGTCTACTCTCTTCTCGCCATTTTTCATTCTCTACAAGCAAGAGTGTCGTCTTCCCATTGACACAGCGTTACGCTCTGATGATCTTCCTGCAGCTGCCCAACCCTGTATGGAAGACATCATTCAGAATGCAGAGCTTACTAAAACGCTGGTCAGCGAAAACATTCAGAGAGCCCAGCAGCGCTACAAAACTCGGTATGATGGGAAAGCCCGCCCCCCTCACTATAATGAAGGTCAACGTGTTCTGGTGCAGTGCTCACACAGGATTCCAGGAATCTCTGAAAAACTGCAGCAAAAATATGACGGACCATATTACATTACCAAAATCCTGCCTAACAATGTATTTGTGCTCCGTCACTGCCAGAACAACAAGCTACTCAAATCGCCAATCAATGCAATGCGCTTGCGACCCTATCATTCCCCTGAAGACAGACCCACTAACCCACTGCATGAGCCAGTGCAGACAGGGGACACGGACAACACTGGGTCCACTCAGCCGGGACAGACTGCTGGTACAGAGCCTACCACTGTTTCACAGCCTGGGCCAGACCATCTCAGTCACACAGAACCTGCTGCTGTTAGCCCTTCCACTTCTGTGGAACAACGTGAGAATCAGTCAGATAAGGATATGTACTTTGTAGAAAGGATCCTCGCTAGCAAGGTCATTAACAAAGTCCGCCACTACAGAATCAAGTGGCAGGGTTACAAAGCCACAACGTGGGAGCCAGAATCACATATACCGGCGGAACTCGTTCGCGATTTTCACGTCAATAATACTATCAAAGGCCGAAGACGCCAACGATAGTCTACCTGGTCAATGACGCCACACTATTTTTAGGTGTACTATTTGTTGTGTCTTCACTCGTATTTCTCTTTAGATTCTACTGCTACTCATCACATATCATGTAAAGCAATTACAAAAAGTTTCGGTCTGCTTGGTATGGCCCCTTGACTGTTTATTACGAATACCACGTTCGCTTTGTACATACTGATTCCATTTTGGTGGACTTCCGATCGACCCGTGTACCTTATCGCTGCTGAGTGACGTTCGTTTGGATTATTTTCACGTCTCACTGAGCTACACTGATGGTCAGTCATAGCACTCCTACTCCTTGGTTGGAATGGTCGACAGCTGTATTGGGCATGGTAAAGAGAAAATATCCCCATGTAGTCTGTGTAGTTTACATTGGAATCCACTTTCGTGGACGATACACTTGGACTATTGGTAACAGGTGCACATGTTGCCAGGGGAATCATTTTTTTCTTCTCATCACCTACGGCATTGGTATATTAATCATAAATCCACGAGGTCAACACAGAGGCTTAATGCTGGTAGTCCCCCTATCCATTTGCAGCTCAATTATCACGTCATAGTTCTCCCTGTTGATCGTGTTGTCCACTTACGTTCATAAATGATATGTGTTACAATGGCTATGTTGTTTTTTTGTCTCAGTAGTTATTCATTGATAATTAATTGCACATACTTCATATTTTCTATTGTTTGTATACAATAGTATTATGTCTCAATGCCACATACTGCGTACTGTTCATACTACTTTTTGCTTCATGTTATTTTGCATACGTCTTGGGGTCACTCGTTGTCGGCCTCATATTACTTCTTGTACTCTTGCACCACAGAATGTGTGTTGCGTGTCGCACACGACAGGGTGAGGTGATGGCTACCTCAGTATTGTCTGTTAAAACTGTTTTCTTGGTATGCTATACTCACATTATACCACGCTGAAGGACCTAATAGTGTACGCACCTGTATGTGTTCGTCCTTCCGGACTTATCAATTCACGTTGTGTGACGCACACGTCAGAGACTTGTAAATGTGTTATGTTTATTGGATGTAATGAGGCTTATTCAATACATAGACAATGCATTTTATGTCGGCAGACATTTCCTTCTCTTGAGACTAATATTATCGAAGATACTCGATGATGTCTGTTATACTTTTGCTTCTGTCGTCTGTGGCCAACAGTCTTTTCACAGCTATCAAGATAGCTCTAAATGTTTGGATTGTTAACGAGCATTGCATTTTCAAGATGACTCAATGTTTCTTTATATTGCGTATATTTTTGGTACTAACGTGTTCGTTTGTTGCAGGCAAGTATTCTTCACAATACAGGAACCATCATGATGTTACATTCGGTTGTATGACAGCTATCGATCCTGTCGTTCTTACCGCCTTAAACTCCGGACCGTCAATCGTTCGTGATTAAATATTCCGATATATTTCATCAACCGTTACATAGTATGTTCAACGTTTCCATACTCTTCTGAGCATTATCGCGATGGAAATCCGTTGCAAGGGCCAGTGCCCTGCTGCCCCCATCTTTTCCCCTTGCGTTCGTCTTCATTCATCACGGTATACAGTCGGTATTACAGCCACACGTTCTTGATGATTGCTCGCGCTCTGGAGTTCATTTGTTGTATGCAATCCCTGCACTACTTTAGCATTCCTGTGCGTCATTTCATTCCTATGTTCCTTACGCGTTCATCTGCTCACGTGCATACTCTGCGTTCATTTTTCAAACTGCCTTCATAAAACATTAATCTGTTTATTTTATATCTGCGTTCATTACTTGTTCACCACATTATTCTACTCCTCATTTATTTGCATGCAACCCCGGGTATCATTGTATATCATCGTGTATCATTCCGTATCATTGTATATCATCGTGTATCATTCCGTATCCTTGTATATCATTGTGTATCGTATATTGTCCTTTCATCCTCTGGTATCATTTCACAGCATACGTTATCATCTTGTGTCATTTTATATCATTTCCTATCATCTGGTATCATCTTGTATCATGTTGTATCATTTGATAATATCTCTATGTGGCATCATACCATACCATTTACCTCATCGAATTCATACATGTCTGGTGTCACATCACATCATGCAGTCCCTGTTTTCTGCTGTTTCCTTATTTCATGCTCGTTGTTATCGTCATCTACCTGTTTTTATTTAATGTTTTTATCACTATATTGACATCTTGGAAGTTCACATACGCACTTCCTAGTCAATACAAGTCTTGTGTCATTCTTTGAATACAATCTTCGTGTCTATTGTATACTGGTCAAATGTTTCACGTAATCATACTAACCATACTAACAACACTATTGTAAGCCAGTTGGTCATGAGACAAATATGTTTCTTTTTGTTCTCACCTATCAGCTGATGAAATGATTGTCATACGTGTGAAACAAGAAACGTTCGTCTGGTATGATGAAATCTTACTTGAGATCTGTTACAAATTTGCAAGACTTCTGCTGAGATCCCTCTCCGGTACCAAGGAGATATGCCACTTTGTGTGATTTCATGTACATTTTCAGCTTGCTTCGAACATGTGTGTATTCAAGTGCTACAGGTTACTGTCTGTACGTCCTATGAGGCGAACTTGTGGAATCGCCAATCCACTTCTGTAACGAACATTCGGTCAGCTTTGGACTCAGTGTGCTACAAATATAGTGTTGTCTTCAACTTTGCTTACTTCTGGGACTGTGAGAATGTGCATTAGTGCTTTTGATGATATTTCAAGTGGCGTTCCTCTTTGATGAATCCATTATACTTCCTGACAGTGATGTTAAACTGTTCTATGGCTTCAGTATACGGTGCAGCTTAACATTGCATGTCTTGCCATCTTGTGAGGATATCAAGTATCGTTCTGTCAATGATGTGTTATTTCATGTGGTTCTACTTCTTATATGATTGTAGTAGTTTTTACAAGTGTGACGATGATTTTTTTTTCAGGCATTGGTAGTTTACATGTACGAAGTGTGTTTTTCAGCAGACTTTTCCTAATACCCATTATGTTTGTTGATTGCTAGTTAATTATTCAAGTGCTTATGTCCTTGCCTTTTTATGCCTTACATGTCTTTATTCTATGATGTAGTGTGACCTTGTATGGTATTACAGACAACTTCATTCATATTCCGATTATGTTTCTATTTGGCCTACGTTGCATATTCTAATTAAGCTTGACATGGATGCCATTTGACTTATATACAGTATATACCTTGCTTATTCTTGACATGGATGACAAGCGATTGCTCTATTTAAATGCTGTATTTTCCAATCCCTTACCCTCCAAGTCAAAGTCCCATGAATCCGAACACGTTGTGCAAGAAGTTACTGCTCTTCATCCTCGGGGCGATTCTACGCTACTAACTGTTCTTCATCCCTGTGCCTGCAGCAGCTCGTCTCAGCTCCAGTCATCTCAGCTCAGCTTCGCTCCTGAGTCATCCTCTACTCTGGCTCAGATGTTTTATGGACTCCTTTCAAACACAATCATCTTCATTGTGGTATTCACCTATTTCGTCACAAACTGCATACGAGACATCCTCAACACACATGCCCATTAACACTACTGTTCCAAGGATGAAACAGACAATACATGTTGGCATAAATTCTGCAATGAACTGTGCCACATGCAACACCACCCTTACATGTATTTCCATGGTCATCATGTGTGTGCAGTGCTTCCTTGTCTTCAGTCTTCCTACTTGGTGACACGCCATATTATCTCCATCTTCAGTGCTTTCTTTGACGTCCTCCTGCATACGTCACATGGACATGAACTCTGCCTGAATGGTGTTCTCGTAGTGCAAACACAACATACCTGCATGTGTGGAAGTCTGACAGTTTTCATGAGTGTGCTGACAGAACTCAGTCTACCACAGGTGACGCACGCGATCTTCTTGGAGCTGGCCCATCGATCCCAACCTCTACGGTATCTCCTTCAGCATGCACACAAGTGTTCAGATTCATTCCATTTCATATAATTGACTGATAAAATTCCCTATCCCCAAACCTTCCTATCGCCTGTCAATCATGTACGAGAGTCTTGTCTACTGAATCATATGTTATATTGTGTATGTTCGTTATTCCCCCTATTCTCTTAAAAAAAATGAGGACATTTTTTATGGGGGAAGGGACATATTATCACAGGAATTCCTTAGGGCGGCAGATGCATTGAGACAAGATTTATTGTCCCAGTAGAATGGATCGGTAAATCAAAGGCAAACACCACAGGCCACTAGCAGGTATCGCATTTTGAAAAGTAATGGTCAGTCGCGATTGTCCATTACTAAAACCTTTCGCAGTTGGGCACAGAAACGGGATAAGGCTGTAAAGGTGGGTAGGAGGAAATAAACAGACATTAGACTGGATGGATTTCTGGATGGATCAATACCCTAGACCTGTGAAGTGACCGCACCAAAGACCAGAAGCCAGTATGAAGAAATGATACCATTATTCTCCACTTTGGGGAGTTGGACAGCTTCTAAGGGGTGACGCTTAGCAGTAAAAGTCACCGTCCGAAACGGACTTTTGAAAATGGCGTATTAATTGGCCGAAGGTAACGTTAGATGTAGCCACCACAATGTCAGGATTAAAAACCTTGAAGTCAGGCTTTAGAGACGCGGTCAGCTAATCACACATTCAAACTTGAAGTCAGGCTGTAGAGACGCGGTCAGCTAATCACAGGCGGTCCTATTGATGGTCAGGGAGGGAAAGCGTCCTGACCTGAATCTCCTTCTATAAAAGGAATAGTCAGTCAGCCTCTGGGCGCTCTTTTGGGGGAACCAGCTTCCAAGCTACCTCACAGGTATGTGACCCACGTTTTAATTTGTACTCTTGTTAGGTGTTAAGGTTAGGGCTAGAAGTTAGAGGCATGTTTTACTTTCCAGGAAACAGAAAGAATAGAGCTGGAAATGTGCAGTATGCTAGTAACATGTAAGCTGGTGAAGATTCGTTGTGCATTTTAGGATTTAGGGCCATTGGGACTTAGGCCAGTAGAACGGTGAATTATGTCTTACGTTGAAGTTGATCAATTAAATAAATGTGCTGTATTTATCATTCCATGTGTGGACTACCTTTGAGAATCCTTGTCTAGTGTGGTTAGTGCGTTTCCTCTCGTCACACTCTCCTCCCTTATTAAGTGCATAATTACCAAGTAGAGAAACAATTCTTCATAATCATCCTCAATTCCTTATACACATCGCAAATTCCTTTCTGCGATAGTATCAAAGGCTGCAGACAGATCAAGGAGTGTGAGGAGAGAGACTTTGCCAGTATCAGTTGCAAGGAGGAGATTGTTGAGAATGTGTAGTAGGGCAGTTTCAGTGCTATGGCACTGGCGGTAGGCTGACTGGAAAGGATTGAGGAGATTGTTGACAGACAGGTGAGAGTTCAGCTGGTTGAGGACGACTTTTTCAAGCAGTTTTGACAAGAAAGAGAGATTTGAGATAGGCCGGTAATTTTTCAGTTCATTTGGATCTAAATTGTGTTTCTTGAGGAGAGGGTGAACAATAGCAGACTTGAAAGAATCAGGGACAGTTCCAGTTTGAAGAGAAGTGTTGATGATGTCAGTGATGAATGGGAGGAGAGTAGGGAGACAGTCGGCGTAGACAGAACCTGGAAGAGGATCCAGTTCGCAGGTTTTGAACGACATGGATCTGATTGTGTTGAGAATTTCTTCTTGTGAGACTGGGGTAAAAGTAGTAAGAGGTGTGCCAGAGAAGGAAGGGTCAGGTGGGCATGGTTGACAGGGTGTCCTGTCAAGCCTGTCACGAAGAGTTTGTATTTTGGTGGTGAAATAGTTGGAGAATACAGATGGGAGTTCTTCATTTGTATGTTTTGTTGGGAGAGGTAAATCTTTTCGTGTGCCAAGGAGATGATTCATGGTTGTAAAGAGTTCTTTTGAAGAAGAGGCATTCAGGATTTTGGTTTGGAAATAGCTTGTTTTTGCTGATGCAATGAGGGTGGATACTTTTGTTTTAGAGGCTTGGAGCAGCTTCGTCCGGTAGGGACCGTCATGCGGCGCAGGTGACACCAGATCGTCAGCAAGTTACTGCGAACCCTAAACTCAGATTTAAAAACATCAGAGTTGCAACATGGAATATAAGAACACTGTTGCAAAACGGTAAATTAGAAAATATCAAGACAGAGATGGAAAGACTTAACACTGGTATTTTAGGACTAGGGGAAGTGAGATGGAAGGGGGCAGGCATGATAACATCAGGAGAATACACAATGATATACTCTGGTGGTAACTCACATGAAAGAGGAGTAGGCATCATGATGGACAAAGACAAATCAAAAGCAGTTAAGGGATACTGGGCTGTGTCCGACATAGTTTTGCTGGTCAAGTTGGGAGGCATACCATTTGATATCAACATCATTTTGCACATGTTTGATTTTGTAAACCACAAATAAGTGCAGACTCTACAGTTTATTATGACACCGATTCTAATCGTCCTGTGTGAAAACTGATGGAGATGTGGTGTTTTAAAGCAAGACATTGAATGCAACTTTTGCCAGTTTGAGAAAACAAGATTCAACGATAGTAATCATTCAACTGATAGAAGTCTTAAGCAACAGGTCTAAGTCTCGACGAAATTTACTAAGTAATTTAATTAGATTATAGACAGTATACTTTGCAATTTTCTTGCATTCGGTCGGATAGATGTATCCGCTACTGGTAACCTGGAACCGAGTACTACCTGTCACAGGGTCGAATTGCTGCCGACTAAACCGGCACCCCCACCAGTCCTCTCAGGAGGATGGTGAGGAGGGTGGCTAGAAACCCTGGTGGAAATAAATTAGATCCATCAAAGAGCTACCTGCGGCCATCTAGCTAAGGGAGTAAACCTTGACAGTAAATCCGGTGTCCATTCTCATTCAGTTCCCCACTCCAAAGGAACCGAGCAGGAGGGCCATGAGTCATTGTCTGCACCCACTCTGGTGTTGAAATCGCCCAGGAAAACAAGTTGTTCTGTCCTGGGGATGTTCCTTATGGTTGATGTAAGATTTTCGTAGAACTCATCCTTGGCGTCTGAAGAGGCGGACAGAGTTGGGGCATAAACGCTGATGAGAGTGACATAGCCTTCAGTGGTATTGAGGCGGAGAGTCAAAGAGTCGCTCTGAACCGCCGCTGCCTGGTTCAGTCATGTTCAACAGGCTGTTCCTTACTGCAAAGCCTACTCCATATTCTCTTGGGGCATCAGAACTCTTTCCTTGCCAGAAGAAGGTGTAGTCCCTTTTCTTTAGTGTTCCTGAGTCAGCCAGCCGTGTTTCCTGCAGAGTGGCAATGTCCACATTGAGCCTCTTTAGCTCACTGTTTATTATTATTATTATTAAGGGCATTTAGAGCGCCTAATCTTTCTGGAAAGCCCTAAGCGCTTACAAACTGTACAATACACATTACATCGAACATAGAAACATAGGCCTAATATAATTTTCATCATACATGGCGGACCTCTGTCACTCCATCCCACAAGCACATACACACCGTTAATAATATCAAATATTAGTACCTACTCTCTGGCACACACACACATATCCTCCTCCCACCCCGAGACATATCTATAGGCGCACAGCAATAACATACACAGAAGCACGCTAGCGCGCAGACAGCATAGCTCTTTTAGGTTAATAAATTTCAGAGAGGAAAGAGATGCGTTTTCAAGCCAGATTTAAATGACTGAAGACTTGTTTTGTGCCTCAGCGGGTAGGGAAGTGAATTCCATGAGGAAGGGGCTTGAAAAGAAAAGGATCGCTCACCATATGATTTTGTTCGAAAAGTTGGGATTCGAAATAAGCGGGTATCGGCTGAGGTACGAAGATGACGAGATGGAACGTATAGTTGAAGATATTCAGACAGGTAAGAGGGAATAGAATTGTCGAAGTATCTGAAGCACTGAACAGCAATTTTATGTTGGATCCTTTTCAACACAGGTAACCAATGCAAGTCTTGGAGAAGAGGAGAGACATGCTGAAATTTGGAAGACCGAAATACTAGCCGAGCGGCATGGTTCTGTACTTTCTGAAGTTTGTCAAGGAGCTGTTTTGGGGAACCAGACAGAAGGGAATTACAATAGTCAAGACGAGAAAGAACGAAAGCACAAACTAATATTTTAGTAGCTTCGAGAGTAAGGAGATGACGGATGGAACCTATTCTACGAAGTTCAAGGTAACAGACACGACAGATGTTTGAGACATGCTGCTGAAAGTTAAGAGTGTTGTCGATGGTGACACCTAGATTCTTAACTTTTTGGGAGAGGGTGATGTCTGTCCCATTCAGTGATATGGAAGATGGAATTAAGTCACAGTTGAGAAGTTTTTTAGGAGTAATGAAAATCATTTCAGTTTTGTCTTGGTTTAGTTGTAATTTGTTGCAAGTCATCCAGTCTTTCACGTCGGAAATGCAGGCTTTAGTGGTTTGTACGATGTTGTTTACATTAGAGATGGGACCAGAATTGTAAATTTGATTGTCATCTGAGAAGCTATGATGTGATACAGAATGGCGGAGAATAATATTTGCGAGAGGCTGCGTGTACAAAACAAAGAGAACTGGACCCAGGACGGATCCTTGAGGAACGCCATATCTGAGGGCTGAGGGAGGTGAGGGCAAGCCATTTACAGATACAGTCTGTGTGCGGTCAGAGAGATATGACTGAAACCAGGAGAGAGCGGAGCCAGAAATTCCGTAGCAGTTGTGGAGGCGCCAAAGCAGTATCTCATGGTCTATAGTGTCGAAGGCAGCAGACAAATCTAAGAGGGAGAGAAGAGAAATGTCACCATCATCAAGGGATGTCAGAAGATCGTTCACAATTTTCAATAAAGCAGTTTCAGTGCTATGTCCTGATCTATATGCTGACTGATTGGGATATAATAAATGGTTTGATTCAAGATGTTCTAGAAGTTGGTGTAAAATAATTTTTTCAGTTACCTTGGAAAGAAAGGGGAGATTGGAGACAGGCCGGTAGTTTTTGAGAATATCTGGATCAAGAGGTTTCTTTAGGAGAGGTTTGACAATAGCTGATTTGAATGAGCTTGGGAAGATGCCTGACACCAGTGAATGATTGATGACAGATGTAAAGAATGGGAGTAGAGTATCCAAACATTGTGTCAAAACAGAAGCCGGGAGGGGGTCTAATTCACTGGTTTTGATAGCAGAGTCCTTGATAGTTTTCTTCACAAAAGACTCAGAGACAGGCTGAAAGGATGTCAGTGGACAGCCAGAGAAGGTTGGTTCAGGCATTGAAAGAGGAGGGGTATTTTGCGAATCGAGACTATCACGAATGTCAAAAAGTTTCCCATTAAAGAAGTTAGAGAATGCTAGAGGAAGGTCAGCAGGTGGAACATGAGAAGGTATAGGGCTGTTTTTAGTTTTACAGAGAAGAGTGTTAGTAATGTTGAAGAGCTGTTTAAAAGTTGTGGCAGACGTAATTTTAGCATTATAGAATGAAACCTTTGCACTATGGACAAGTTTATCAAATGCTTTCTTTGCAGACTGGAAGGATTGTTTATGCACAGTTGATTTGTGTTTGATCATCCGTCTCTCAGCACGTCTTCTCTCACGCTTGGCAGCCTGGAGCTGAGGTCCAGCGGCAGCATACCAGGGTGAAGGGGGACGATGAGAGACCTTCCTTTGGGTGGTTGGAGCATGCTGATCGAGGCAATTGCGGAGGACAGCGTCAAGATCGTCGGCAGAAGTTGGCTGAGAATTGAGGAGTTGGGAATGGAGGTTGCTGTTGAACGATGGAAAGTCGATGGTTGACAGGTTTCTGGCCATGACGTAGATTTGACGTGGAGGAGGTTTTGATAGTTGAAGTTGGCTCAGGATGCAGTAGTGGTCAGAAGGGAGAGTTTGAATGACATCAGTGGACTGGAGGATATTGTCACTGTCTCTGTGTACAAGCCAGTCTAGTGTATGTCCTTTAATGTGGGTTGGAGTTTGGATGGCTTGAGTTAGGTCGAAGGTGTTGAGTAACTCGGTAGTCTTTGCAGTCAGATTGTTGGAGGGTACGTCGTAGTGGATGTTGAAGTCGCCGGTCAGAATTAAAGATCCTTTCAGATTGTTGCAGTATTCTAAGAGGTCATGAAATTGGTCAACAAAATCAGAGTCAGACAGATGGTTCTTTCTGTTTGGTGGTGGTCTGTAGAGGCAGAAAATGTGGGCGCAAGATTGAGGAAAAGACAGAGTCAGTTGTACAAGTTCAAATGAGGAGTGGTGGAAGGGAAAGCCGGACACAGTAGAAACATATGGCAGAAGGGGAGAAGCAATGACGAGAGCGATGCCACCTCCACGGGATGACCGTGGGAAAGAGAATGTCTTAAATCCCGGAGGTGCCAGATCCTTCACTTTCGGTTCATCACCCTCAGATTTGAACCACGTTTCGGTGACAGAAAATGTCAACATTGTGTTCAGTAATGAAGTTTATGACGGCGGTCTTTCTGGCGTCGCTGATGTCTTGCAGATCTTGGGAGAGCCCAGGCATCATTGTTCGGACATTCCAACAGCCCAGTTTCACTGCTGATCCTTTTCCTGATCCGTTTCTTGAATTTGAATTTTTCTTTTTGCCTGGTGCGGTAGTTAACGACCTGCTTGTCAGATTTTCTCTAATCTTCATGCACCCAATGAAGAAGGCAGGTCGTGGCGGGACAGCACCTGATTGGCTGGGGGCTGCCCAGCTTAGGCGGGCGGTAGCTGTCCAGTAAGACACGAAGGTCTCTCCCACCATCAAAAGCAACCCCTGGCGTCAGCTCTACGCCAGTTGA
>JAPXFY010004461.1:0-17928 GCA_030674185.1 Monoplex corrugatus | reverse complement strand
ACACGCAAACCAACAGACACGGGACGGGGAAAGCAACAAAAATGCAGGGTGGTCCAAAGCCAAAGGGAAGGAAAAAAAGAGACATGATCATACAGGAGTTGAAGGAAGAAGAAGATGTAAAAGAGTGCAGAAGGCAGTCCAGCAAGGTCAACAGGGGCAATGGAAACATGGGACATTTGCACTCCAAAGAAGTCTCAGCTGGAACGATATGTGGCACATGGCTCCTCTAAGGATAAGCTTCCTTCTCAGATCTGTATATGACCTCCCTCCCCTCGAATGCAAACTTAGTGAAATGGGGGAAATCAGACGACCCAGCATGTCCGCTCTGTCAGAAGAAACAAACAGTGGAACATGTCCTAAGCTCTTGCAAAGTAGCGCTAGCCCAAGGAAGGTATACATGGAGGCACAACCAAGTTCTGAAAGTGATCACAGACGTGGTTAGCGAAAAAACCATGACCCCAAACGCACCAATTGCTAATGACAACGTTCTACAAAGCAGGAGGGAAACAGGTCTGGCCCGAAAGTGCTATGACAACCAGCACATTGCCAAAGGGTCTTCTGGATGGAGCAGTCGACTGGGAGTGTACAGCAGACCTCCCAAAGAGTGGAGAAATTACCCAGATGTCATCAGCAAGACAGGCATGAGACCAGACATCGCTCTCCACTCTGACTCCTCGAAACAAGTGATTCTGATAGAACTCACTGTGCCATACGAAAGCAGAATGGAAGAAGCACATATCTACAAGACCGAAAAAATACGCAGGTCTTGCCAGCACCCTGAAGAAGAGCAGGTCTGCGGGTCAAATCTTCGCCATAGAGGTCGGGGCAAGAGGGTTTGTGGGCACCTCCGCTTATGATCTCATGAAACAACTCGCCATTTCTGGGAAAGAAGAGGACTAGAGCCCTTAAAGCGATGGCAGAGGCAGCAGAAATGAGCTCAAGCTGGATCTGGGCAAGGAGGAACCAAAAGTGAACTTCATAAGGATTAAATTCCCTACAGATGATGTGTGCCCCGTTAGCACATTGGTAAAACCGCGTACCGCAGTTCTGAAGCGCAGGTAATCACCCAGGTTCGCTCCCCGGCGTGGGGGAAAAAAAAAAAAAGACAACAGCAGAAGGGCATCCAGGAGTCATGACCTGGATGTGGCCCGGCCCCCCGAGAGTGTAAGGAATTCAGGGCCGAAACACTTGTCTAAAGGGGGTTACTTCTCTGAAGACCTTCTGTTTGTCTAGCTCTCCCTAGAGTTTCTTTCTACCCATTTTTGTCGTATATTTTCATACGACTTGCAAGCAAACACAAATGCCATTTGTTTGTTGCGGCCCTTTTTATATTTTTCGGTTTCAAATATACGTTTAAAGGAAAGGAACCAATCCTATTTCTCAGATTCGTCCATTGAGCGTGCCATTTTTTGTTTGTACGAATCAACTAGTCTATCCTTAAATTCTGAAAGAAATCCTTGTTCATAACCAACTCCCTGGCACATCCACACAGTACCAAACCCATGTGTGGTTAACATTTTCTTTAATGAAATATGCCCAGGTTTGTTTACCCGAATCTAATTGATTCATAACATTCTCACATGCCTGCTTGCCAATCTTGACTTTGGGAGCTGGGTTAATTTCAACCAGTATTTAAATTTACATTTCTTTTGAGTTTTCAAAAACAAAGGATAACGGCCAGTTTCTCCATATAACATTTTATTAGATGAATACAATGGTACCGAAAGGAAGCGTTTATGGCAAATATATACTAACGTCATATTGAAGGGCAAGGAACGTTTTTGAGTCAATTTTTGAAAGGAAAATAACCTATTTTCTCTTACTCTTTTCTCCAATTCGTTGCCGTAACTGAAGGGATAAGAGCTCAGACAACTTTGGGCAGTTTCCTTTTGGCACGTGTTTGGGGATTTGCCGATTTGCAATGGGCGGCCCTAAGGAAGACAATTTCCACACGAAATTGTGAATCTTCAGCAGGGTCTCTCTGACGACGCAGGCAAGGTAGCGACAAAATTCGCTTTGCACGTGCAAGGCAAGCCCTTTTTGAACACTACTCCAGCCAAAGTTTGCCCGCAGACGAGGATAAAAGGACCCGTTCTTGGTTCGTTTTAACCATGCTTGCAAGACGACGGATGAAGGATGAGCAGCGGGGGAGAGCCCTCGCTCTGCTTGATGAAGGCCTAGCGCAGCGGGAAGTTGCTAGACGACTTGAATGTGCATTCCACAATCCAGAGACTGCTGGAGCGCTTCAATGAGATGGAGCAGTCCAGGAAAGGCGTCACACGGGTCGACCAGAGTAACGACAAGACAGCAAGACCGCTACCTTGCCCTCTCCGTCCTGATGTGAAAGGGCATCCACTGCGGTGACCTTGAGGGGTCGCTGAGGGACGCAACAGGTGCTAACATCAGCTGCAGCACGGTGAGAAGACGGCTACATGAGGAAATTTTGAGGGTCACGGAGACCGGCCCGTCCCACCCGTGTTTGTCCACCGGTAAAACAGAGTGCGCCGCATGCCTGGGCCGGGGGAGAAACGTGACCTGGACAAGGCAACAGTGGGCCCGGGTCTTTTTTTTCGGATGAGTCCAAAGGTTCACCCTGACCTTTAACGATGGCCGGGCTGGGGTTTTGGGTGGCGACCAAGGGGAAAGAGGTTCGCGGGCGCCCTGTCCCAAGAGCAAAAACCGGTACGGCGGCGGTCCGGTGATGGTTGTGGGGTTGGCTTTGAGCCGTGGTCCCCCCGGACCCCCCTGCTCCCCTTTGACGGGCATCCGAAGGGGGTCCGGTACCGGGACGAGGGTTTTCCTGGCGGCCGTGGCCTTTTGCCCTGCCGCCTTGTGGACCTTTGGGTTCAAGGCGCCACTTCCAGGACGCAATGCACTTGCGCATCAAAGCACGCCCCTTGTGACCGACTTCCTGGAGCACATGGAAGTCGTCCGTATGGCCTGGGGCCACGTGCTCACCTGACCTGAACCCAATTGAACCCCCTCTGGGATTTGCTCCGGGAGGCGCATCAGGAGGGGCACACCCCCCCCAAACCCGGGGCCCCTTGGCCAGGCCCGGGTTTGGCACCCTGCAGACGAGTGGGCCCGGGCCATCCCCAGGACACCCTCCCCTACCCTTGTGGGGTCCCCCATGCATCGGCCTGTGAAGCAATGCATCCAGGGTCCGGGGCGGACACACGCGATATTGAAAACAGATTGGCCCAAATCGGACACTTTCTGTTTTTTTTGAAAAGGGGGGGTTTTTTTCCTTTAAATCATGTGCTTTTTAATGGGTCAAATTTTGCTAATTTTTTTTCCAAAAGGTGTGGGAAATGATGAAATAAAACATAGAATCAATTCTAAACATTGGGAAATTATTTCAACTTAAAATTAGAGAGGAAGGAAAAGTGGGCCCTTTAAAAATTTTTATTTAGGAGTAATGTAATTTTCCATTTTTTTTATTGCTCGAAAATCCCCATATTTTCTGAGCCATACTTTTAAATTGGTTTTAAATTCTGCGAAACGAAAATTTCCAAAAAAAAATCGAAAATGCAGTGGCAGGTCAATTTTCTTAAAGATCTTAAAATTCCATCGTTCCTCTTTTCCCCTTTCTGGCTTGCCATCCATGCGCTTTGGAGACCCCAGTTTTTGTTGTAAAAATAATGCCTAGATATTTTTTTATGAGTTTGTTTAATTTAACTTCAGAGTCCCATAAAACCATTTTTTTCGACCCAAAGATTCCCCCCCCCCCCCTTACGGAAAACCATCACATTCGCCTTTTTTGGTTCACAACAATAACAACCTATCAGATTCATATTTTTAAAGCATTTAGTTGATTTTGTAAACCCTATACAGTGTCGGACCAAAAAGCCCCACATCACACAAATAGCAAAAATAAAACTTCAACCGGCACCAGGCCAATAAACTGTACGAGCTTTAAAAAAACCCTGGCTCCCTTTTTTGGCTATTTCTAACGCTAATCAATTAATGAAAAAAAAGAAAATTTCTAAGGGGCTGAGGAGACATCCTTGTTTCACTCCCCCATGGGACATTCGAAAAAAATTGGAGTACAAATTTTTTGTCACGACACAGAATTTAATATACTTTTAATATATAATTTTCTATTTTCCATTCTTGCGCAGAATACCCCAAAGAAAATTTTCTATTAACTGAATCAAATGCTTTGCGAAAATTTTACAAATGTTACATATAGTTTAGTGTTATTAAAGGTATTTTTGGACTAAAGCATACAGTGTGGAAAATGTGATCTATTGACTGTATCCAGATCGAAATCCTGCTTGTTCTTCTAAATTTTTTTTCTTCCCTCTTTTGCCCATTTCGTTTAGTGTTTATTTAATATATTTGTATAAAACTTTGCCCTTAAAACACTTTGTGAGTGCAACCCCTCGGTAGTTTCTGGGTTGTTTACATTTTCCATTTTTGTGTATGGGGGGGCAAAAATAGATTTGGCCCTTCTGTGGGGGAAAATATCATTTTCAAATAACCGATTAAATAGAATGACTATAAAGTTTAACACTGAATCGCTGGAATGCTGTAACATTTTTTCCCGGTCCCGCACTGTTACCATTTGTCAGTCTGTTCATACTGTCGATATCTCCCTTCTTGATACTGCATCATTAAATAACGGTTCTCGTACTCATTTTGTTTCCAGATTTCCACCATCTTCTTTTATGCCCCTGATCCAAAACTTTGAAATTTTTGTGTGGAAAGTGTTTCTTTTCACTGATTAAGGCTTATTTCGTTATAGATTTTTGGCTTTTCTATTTAAATGTCTGATTGGGCGACCAGAATAATTTTGAGTCTTTAACAGAGTCTTTGATTTATATTTTTTGCTTCTTCAAATTCACGTTACATTTGTCTTTCAATTTTATATATTCAATCGCTTTTTCACATAAAGAGACAAAAGAGAGACAGAGACCAAGAGAGAGAAAAAGAGACATAAAAGAAAGACAGAGAGACAGAGAGAGAGACAGAGACAGAGAGACAGAGAGAGAGACAAGAGAGACAGAAAAGGGGGAGGGAGGGAGAGAGAGAGAGGGAAAAGAGAGGAGGAAAAAGGGAGAGAGAAAGGAGGGAAGGAGAAGAGAGAAAGGGGAGATAGAAAATTTTGTGTTAAATTTGTGCTAGTGTGTGCCCCCTTTTCTTGTCTCTGTATGCTGTCTGTCCTGTCTGTCTGTTGTCTGTGTCTGTCTGTCCCCTTTCCTTCTGTCGTCGTCGCTGTCCCCTTTTTTTTGTATCTTTCTCTGTGGGCCGTCTCCCCTGTCTGTGTCTGTCTTTGAGATGCATGTATGTATGTAGTATGTATGTATGTATTATGTATGTATGTATGATGTATGTATGTATGTATGTATATAGTATGTATGTATATATGTATGTATTATGTTTATGTATGTTGTGTTGTGTTGTGTGTGTGTGTGTGGTGTGGGGTTGTTTGGTATGTGTTGTGTTCTCTCTCTGTCGGCGTCCATCTATTATCCTCTCTCTTCTGTCTGTCTCTGTCTTTCTTTCTGCCCCGTTGTCTCCATCTTTCTCTGTACTTTGTTGTTTTTTGTTTGTTGTTGTTGTCTGTCCTTTCTCTGTCTAAATTGTCGGTCTCTTCTTTATGTCTTCTGCTGCAGTCTGCTATCTATGCGCCCTTATCTCTTGCTTTGACTTTTTACTGTCTCTTCTCTGTCTCTTCTCTGTTCTAACTTTTTTTCGGGGTTTTTTATCGTCGTCTTTTATTATGTCCTTTCTGGTTTTGCTTCTGGGGCCAATTTAAGCGTTGTGTCGATTACTTTAATTTAACCTTCAGTGTGCGTGTCTTGTTGCGCATGTGTGGTGTCTGGAATTGTTGTTTGTATGTACGTGCAGGTGTGTGGTGTTGTGCATGTGTGTGCATTTGCGTGGTGTTTGTGGGGTGTGTGGGGTGTGTGTGCGTGTGCGTTTCATGTGTGTGTATGTGTGCGTCATGTGGTGCGTGTGAGTGTACGTATCGTGTGTTTTGGGTTTTGTTTGTGTGGTGTGCATAAGGTGTGTGTGTACGTATGTGTGTGCGTGTGGGTTGCTTTTCGTTTGCGTGTGTTTTTGTGTGACAGAGAGAGAGAAGGGGAGGAGGGCCCGAGAAGACAGAGAGAGGCCAAAAGACACAAGGAAGAAGAGAGGACTACCCGTAAAGAGTTTGAGTTTGTGTGTTGTGTGGGCCCCGTGGCCGGTTTTTGCCTGTGTTCGGTGTGTGTTTGTCTCTCTTTCTTCACCACTAATTGTCTTGGTATGGTTGGCTGAATTTCTGTCCTTGTGTTTGTATCTCCTTCCTCTCCTCCTCCTCTCCCCCTCTCTCATTCCCATTCCCCCCAAACCTCTCTCTCTCTCTCTTCTCCTCCCCCCCCCCCTTATTCATTCCCATTCCCCCAGCTCTCTCTCTCTCTCTCCCCCTCCTCCCCCCCCCCCTTATTCATTCCCATTCCCCCACTCTCTCTCTCTCTCCTCCCCCCCTTATTCATTCCCATTCCCCCAGCGCTCTCTCTCTCTCTCTCTCTCTCTCCCTCCCCCTCCTTATTCATTCCCATTCCCCCAGCTCTCTCTCTCCTCTCCTCTCCTCCTCCCCCCCCCCCCCCCCCCTTATTCATTCCCATTCCCCCAGATCTTCGTCTCTCTGTTTTTTCATTACTAATTGTCTTGGTCCGGTTGGCTAAATTCCTGTCTGCCTGAGTGTCTCACACCCAAATGGGGTTGTGACTGCCCGCATTCAAGCAAACGGGAACAAGAAAAACACGAAAATAGAGTCAGAAAGCGTATTTAATACAACCAGACAAGACAGACGCAAATTTTCGGCCAACTGGCCTTTGCCCAAGCGTAAACGTAAGATCACAAAGGAACAAACACCAAACACAAAAATTAGGAGACAAAAATAGAACTTCCCTGCTGCTTCGTCCAGTGGAAGACAAGGAGTAAACAGAAATCGTACCGTCTTCCTCCTTCTCTCGTTCTGTTTATAATAATAATATAATAATTACAATATTTATATAGCGCAAAAATCTTGATAAAAATCAAATCTAAGCGTTTACTCACAAACGCATTATGATTTCATTTTAGTGGTTTTCTCCAAGCAGGGAAGTTGTAGTTTTCTTGTTTCTTTCATCTAATTTTTGTGTTTGTTGTTTATTCTTTGAAGTTTATGTTTGACAAGGGCCAGTTGGCAGAACATTTGCGCCTGTCTTGTCTGGTTGTATTAAATACGCGTTCTGATTCTATTTTCGTGTCTTTCTGGTCGCTGTGCGTGTCTCACAGTTTCTGTCTCCGTGTCTTAAGTGTTGTATAACCGTGTGATGCGGTGTTTTGGATATCAAGCAATGTTGTTGTCGTTCGTAATATCGATCGTGTTCGTCTTGACTCCATTGTGTTGTGTACTCCACCACTGCCCCCCTCCTCCCCCCCCCCCCCCCCACACACACACCTTCCCTCACGTCCAACACCAACACCTGTGTACTTTGTGAATTGATTTATGCCTAACATTGTCACAAAATTTGTATTCTATTCTCTCTCTCTCTCTCTCTCACTCTCTCTCTCTCTCTCACTCTCTCTCTCTCTCTGTCTGTCTCAGTGTATCTTTCTCTCTCTATTTCTGTCACTGTCTCTCTGTCTCCACAACCCTCTTTCTCTTCCACAAATACACACTCTCTCTCTTCCTACCTTTCTTCCTCTCCTATTTCTCTTTCTCTCTTTCTCTTCTTCTCCCTCCCTGTCTTTCTCTCTCTCCCTTTCTCTTTCTGTCTCGTCCATACTCTCTCTCTTCCTTCCTTCCTCATCTGTCTCTCTGTCTGCCTGTCTGTCTCTTTCCCTTTCTCTCTTCATTACCGAATCTCTGTCACTCACGTGCGGTCACACGCGGCTGTTATGGAGAGAAGACAGAAGACAGACAGAAGACAGACAGAACACAGAAGACAGACAGAGGACAGACAGAAGACAGACAGAAGACAGACAGAACACAGAAGACAGACAGAAGACAGACAGAGGACAGACAGAGGACAGACAGAAGACAGACAGAGGACAGACAGAGGACAGACAGAAGACAGACAGAAGACAGACAGAGGACAGACAGAGGACAGACAGAAGACAGACAGAGGACAGACAGAAGACAGACAGAGGACAGACAGAGGACAGACAGAAGACAGACAGAGGACAGACAGAGGACAGACAGAGGACAGACAGAAGACAGACAGAAGACAGACAGAGGACAGACAGAAGACAGACAGACGAAAGACAGAAGACAGACAGAAGACAGACAGAAGACAGAAGACAGACAGAAGACAGACAGAAGACAGACAGAAGACAGACAGAAGACAGACAGACAGAAGACAGACAGACAGACAGAAGACAGACAGAAGACAGACAGACGGCAGCAGTACCAGCAGTAAAAGACAAAGCGGACAGTCAACTGGGGCACACACACACACACACACACACACACCACACACACACACACACACACACCCCATACACACACATACACACACACATACACACACATATACATACACACACACACACACATACACACACATACACATACACTCACACACATACACACACATAACACATACACACACACACACACACACACACACACACACACACACACACACAGACGCACACACACATACACACACATACATACACACACACACACATTCACACACATAAACATACACACACACACACACACACACACACACACACACACACACACACACACACACACACACACATATATATATATATATCTCACTTACTTAGTACTTGGAGAGTAAATGAAGAACATCGTGCCAGCTTACAATTTCTATCCGCTCTCTCCATAATTATCTGCTCGGTGCATGGGTTGGTGTGGCCTTTTCCATCAAACTTTGTCTACTGTCTGTGTCACTGTCACTGTCTCTGTCTGTCTACGTCACTGTCTGTCTCTGTCTTTCTCTGTCTGTCTCAATGTCTGTGTCTCTGTCTGTCTCTGTCTGTCTCTGTCTATCTCACATCCTGTCTCTCTCCCTGTGTCTCTGTCTGTCTCTGTCCTTCTGTCTCTGTCTCTGTCTGTCTCACTGCCTGTCTCTGTCCCTCTGTCTCTGTCTGTCTCTGTCTGTCTCTGTCTGTCTCTGTCTATCTCACTGCCTGTCTCTGTCCCTGTGTCTCTGTCTTTCTCTGTCTGTCTCTGACTTTCTCTGTCTGTCTCTGTCCCTGTGTCTCTGTCTGTCTCTGTCTGTCTCTGTCTGTCTCTGTCTATCTCACTGCCTGTCTCTGTCCCTGTGTCTCTGTCTGTCTCTGTCTGTCTCTGTCTATCTCACTGACTGTCTCTGTCCCTGTGTCTCTGTCTTTCTCTGTCTGTCTCTGTCCCTGTGTCTCTGTCTGTTTCTGTCTATCTCACTGCTGTCTCTCTCCCTGTGTCTCTGTCTGTCTCTGTCTGTCTGTCTCTGTCTCTGTCTATCTCACTGCCTGTCTCTCTCCCTGTGTCTCTGTCTGTCTCTGTCTGTCTCTGTCTGTCTCTGTCTGTCTCTGTCTATCTCACTGCCTGTCTCTCTCCCTGTGTCTCTGTCTGTCTCTGTCTCTCTCTGTCTGTCTCTGTCTGTCTCTGTCTGTCTCACTTCTGTCTCTCTCCCTCTGTCTCTGTCTCTCTGTCTGTCTCTGTCTGTCTCTTCTGTCTCACTGCCTGTCTCTGCTGTCTCTGTCTATCTCTCTGTCTGTCTCTGTCTGTCTCTGTCTGTCTCTGTCTGTCTCTGTCTGTCTCTGTCTATCTCACTGCCTGTCTCTGTCTGTCTCTGTCTATCTCTCTGTCTGTCTCTGTCTGTCTCTGTCTGTCTCTGTCTATCTCTGTCTGTCTCTGTCTGTCTCTGTCTGTCTATCTCACTGCCTGTCTCTGTCTGTCTCTGTCTATCTCACTGCCTGTCTCTGTCTGTCTCTGTCTATTTCACTGCCTGTCTCTGTCTGTCTCTGTCTGTCTCTGTCTGTCTCTGTCTATCCTGTCTATCTCTGTCTATCTCACTGCCTGTCTCTGTCTGTCTCTGTCTGTCTCTGTCTATCTCTGTCTGTCTCTGTCTGTCTCTGTCTGTCTCTGTCTATCTCTGTCTGTCTCTGTCTATCTCTGTCTATCTTGTCTATCTCACTGCCTGTCTCTGTCTCTCTCTGTTGTCTCTGTCTATCTCACTGCTGTCTCTGTCCTGTCTCTGTCTGTCTCTGTCTGTCTCACTGCCTGTCTCTCTCCCTGTGTCTCTGTCTTTCTCTGTCTCTGTCTATCTCACTTCCTGTCTCTCTCCCTGTGTCTCTGTCTGTCTCTGTCTGTCTCTGTCTGTCTCTGTCTGTCTCTGTCTGTCTCACTGCCTGTCTCTCTCCCTGTGTCTCTGTCTGTCTCTGTCTGTCTCTGTCTGTCTTGTCTGTCTCTGTCGTCTCTGTCTATCTCTGTCTATCTCACTTCCTGTCTCTCTCCCTTGTCTCTGTCTGTCTCTGTCTGTCTCTGTCTGTCTCACTGCCTGTCTCACTCCTGTCTCTGTCTATCTCTCTGTCTTCTCTGTCTGTCTCTGTCTGTCTCTGTCTGTCTCTGTCTGTCTCTGTCTATCTCACTGCCTGTCTCTGTCTGTCTCTGTCTATCTCTCTGTCTGTCTCTGTCTGTCTCTGTCTGTCTCTGTCTATCTCTGTCTGTCTCTGTCTGTCTCTGTCTGTCTCTGTCTATCTCACTGCCTGTCTCTGTCTGTCTCTGTCTATCTCACTGCCTGTCTCCTGCTGTCTCTGTCTATTTCTGCCTGTCTCTGTCTATCTCTGTCGTCTCTGTCTATCTCTGTCTATCTCTGTCACTCACTGCTCTGTCTCCTGTCTGTCTCTGTCTGTCTCTGTCTATCTCTGTCTGTCTCTGTCTGTCTCTGTCTGTCTCTGTCTATCTCTGTCTGTCTCTGTCTATCTCTGTCTATCTCTGTCTATCTCACGCTGTCTCTGTCTGTCTCTGTCTATCTCTGTCTGTCTCTGTCTGTCTCTGTCTGTCTCTGTCTACTCTGTCTATCTCTGTCTATCTCTGTCTATCTCACTGCCTGTCTCTGTCTGTCTCTGTCTGTCTCTGTCTATCTCTGTCTGTCTCTGTCTGTCTCTGTCTGTCTCTGTCTATCTCTGTCTGTCTCTGTCTTCTCTGTCTATCTCACTGCCTGTCTCTGTCCCTGTGTCTCTGTCTGTCTCTGTCTGTCTCATGCCTGTCTCTCTCCTGTTCTCTGTCTATCTCTTGCTCTGTCTATCTCACTTCTGTCTCTCTCCTGTGTCTCTGTCTGTCTCTGTCTGTCTCTGTCTGTCTCTGTCTGTCTCACTGCCTGTCTCTCTCCCTGTGTCTCTGTCTGTCTCTGTCTGTCTCTGTCTGTCTCTGTCTATCTCTGTCTATCTCCTGCTGTCTCCTCCTGTGTCTCTGTCTGTCTCTGTCTGTCTCTGTCATCTCATGCCTGTCTCTGTCTTGTCTGTCTCTGTCTGTCTCTGTCTGTGTCTGTCTCTGTCTGTCTCTGTCTGTCTATGTCTGTCTCACTTCCTGTCTTCTCCCCTGTGTCTCTGTCTATCTCTGTCTGTCTCATGCCTGTCTCTCTCCCTGTGTCTCTGTCTGTCTCTGTCTGTCTCTGTCTATCTCACTGCCTGTCTCTGTCCCTGTGTCTCTGTCTATCTCGTCTGTCTCTGTCTATCTCACTGCCTGTCTCTCTCCCTGTGTCTCTGTCTGTCTCTGTCTGTCTCTGTCTGTCTCTGTCTGTCTCTGTCTGTCTCCTGTCTGTCTCTGTCTGTCTCTGTCTGTCTCTGTCTGACTCTGTCTGACTCTGTCTTTCTCTTCTGTCTCTGTCTGTCTCTGTCTGTCCCTGTGTCTCTGTCTGTCTCTGTCTATCTCTGTCCCTGTCTGTCTCTGTCTATCTCACTGCCTGTCTCTGTCCCTGTGTCTCTGTCTTTCTCTGTCTGTCTCTATCTCTGTCTGTCTCTGTCTGTCTCTGTCTATCTCTTTGCCGTCTCTGTCTATCTCTGTCTGTCTCTGTCTGTCTCTGTCTGTCTCTGTCTGTCTGTCTCTGTCTGTCTCTATCTGTCTCTGTCTATCTCTGTCTGTCTCTGTCTGTCTGTCTGTGTCTGTCTCTGTCTGTCTCTGTCTATCTCTGTCTGTCTCTGTCTATCTCTGTCTGTCTCTGTCTATCTCTGTCTCTGTCCCTGTGTCTCTGTCTGTCTCTGTCTATCTCTGTCTATCTCTGTCTGTCTCTGTCTATCTCATTGCCTGTCTCTGTCCCTGTGTCTCTGTCTGTCTCTGTCTGTCTCTGTCTATCTCTGTCTGTCTCTGTCTATCTCATTGCCTGTCTCTGTCCCTGTGTCTCTGTCTGTCTCTGTCTGTCTCTGTCTATCTCTGTCTATCTCTGTCTGTCTCTGTCTGTCTCTGTCTGTCTCTGTCTGTCTCATTGCCTGTCTCTGTCTGTCTCTGTCTATCTCTGTCTGTCTCTGTCTGTCTCTGTCTATCTCATTGCCTGTCTCTGTCTGTCTCTGTCTATCTCATTGCCTGTCTCTCTTCCTGTGTCTCTGTCTGTCTCTGTCTGTCTCTGTCTGTCTCATTGCCTGTCTCTGTCTGTCTCACTTCCTGTCTCTGTTCCTGTGTCTCTGTCTGTCTCTGTCTGTCTCTGTCTATCTCACTTCCTGTCTCTGTCCCTGTGTCTCTGTCTGTTTCTGTCTGTCTCTGTCTGTCTCTGTCTATCTCACTGCCTGTCTCTGTCTCTGTGTCTCTGTCTGTCTCATTGCCTGCCCTCTGTCTATCTCACTTCCTGTCTCTGTCCCTGTGTCTCTATCTGTCTCTGTCTATCTCACTTCCTGTCTCTGTCCCTGTGTCTCTGTCTGTCTCTGTCTGTCTCTGTCTATCTCACTGCCTGTCTCTGTCTCTGTGTCTCTGTCTGTCTATCTCACTTCCTGTCTCTGTCCCTGTGTCTCCGTCTATCTCTGTCTACCTCTGTTTAGCTGTAATACGGGCCAGTGGGACTTTAAGCTGTTATCCTTGAGTAAGAAAGTATTTTGAAGTCTGAAGTCTCTCCCCTCTCTCTGTCTATCTCTGTCTGTCTCTGTCTCTTTTTGTCTCTCTGTGTCTTTATATGTCTCCCTCTTTGTCTCTGTCTCTCCCCTTCTCTCTTTGTCTCTCTGTCCTTTTCTCATTGTTTCTGTCTGTCTGTCTGTCTTTTCTCTGTGTCTCTCTGTCTCTCTGTCTGTCTGTCTCTGTCTCTGTCTCTCTCTCTGTCTCTCTCTGTCTCTCTCTCTCTCCCTGTTTCTTTCTCTGCATCGCCGTCGTCTGTCTGCTTCTGTCTGGTTGTCTCTGTCTGCCTGTACACCTGTCTCTGTCTGTCTGTCTGTATTTCTGACTCTAATCCGTCTGTCTGTCTCTATCTACCTCTATTTGTCTGTGTCTGTCTGTGTCCTTCTTTCTCTCTGTGTTTCTGTCTCTATCTACCTGTGTCTCTCTTTTTCTCTGTCCGTCTATTTTCCTCTCTGTGTCTGTCTCATTCTTTATCTGTCTCCGTCTGTCTCTCTCTGCCCGGGCTATCTCTCTCTCTGTCTCTCTGTCTCATTCATTATATGTCTCCGTCTCTCTCTCTCCGTTTGGCTATCTCTCTCTCTCTCTCTCTCTGTCTCTGTCTCATTCTTTATCTGTCTCCCTCTCTCTCTCTCTCTCTGGCATCAACGATCAGCTGTTGCAGCGGCCTCAGAGATAGTGAAGGAAAGGGAGGGGGAGGGAAACGGTTGTTGGGGAGGGATGGGTGTGGGGATGGGGATGTCGCTGTCTTCAGCAGACGTGAGATGACGTTAGCGACGCCAACCCAAGTCCGCACTGGCGCGCGCGCACGAAGTGATAAAGGCAAGTGGTAGCAGGTTCCCTCTTCACTCCAACCATCCCTTCTCCGCTGGGTGGTAGTGCTGTGCTTCGGACCACTCGGCCACTGTCATACACCCCCCTTTTTTCCTCAGAGTATGGTTCGAATCCGTAGCGTAACTTAATTCTGATGCTGTTGTGGTGGCTGATGCTTCCTAGTTTGTTTTTGAGGAATCTTGCGTCGATATTGACTTTGTACAGTTTGGGACTGGCAGTTCGTTCGTCCAGTAACCAGTGTTTGTCCTTCCATTTTAGGGCCACGGTAACCAGAGTTTTTTATATTCGTTTGATTCACCCAGTAACCAGTGTCTGTTGTTCACCTGATACATCAGGTAACCAGTGTGTAATGTTCACCTGATTTACCCAGAAACATTCACCCGAAACCTTCAATAACCAGTGTCTGCTGTTCACCAGATCCCACAGAAAGTACCATGTGCCATGCTGTTCATCTGACTGGCCCAGTCACCTGTGTCCTCTGATGAACTGGTCAACACTCTTTCTGGTGTGTTCCCATGAACAACGTTCAGTGAACGTCGCTCTACAAAAACATGACGACGAACCGTGATAGTTGTGTGAAGATCTGGTTTTGAGCAACAGCAGCTTTCCCAAGACACGAACCCTGACGCCCCGGTCTTGTCAGAGCTAAATGTCCGCTGAGCCTCTCCCTAACGATTTCCGATCCGTCAGCTCACAAGAGAGCGAGTTCAAGGGAGGCCACTGCCATTAACCGCCGTCAAACGCTGTCGTGATATCGGGTCGTGAACAGAGGTGAAGGCGCCGGTTTTCAGGACAAACAGAGGGTGTGTGTGTGTAAACAACCAGGAGACGATATACCTGACTTACCGCTAGGCGGGTGTACAGACATACCTGACTTACCGCTAGGCGGGTGTACGGACAGAATTATCAGCACTGTTGAAGACAATCAGGGACTGTAGATCGCCCGCTACAGATTCATCAAGGTTTTGGCTGGAGGAAGTGTCCGGGACAGTGGATGTCCCAGACAGCCATGATCATCGCAGGAGCGTGGCGAACCCAAGTTGCAAGTCGTCAGCGCTGATCCAGGGACATCTCTCTCAATCCCCGCCCTGAGAACCCAACTTCCGGTGGCGTCTTATTGAAGGTAATCCTCTTTGACGTGCCGTGACGTGACGTCACTTAGCGTTCTCTACGTGCCGTTACGTCATATCTATTGCTGATAAGTATAACGCTCATCAGCTTACAAGGCCCAGTTGGTCTTGGTAGCGAGACAGGAGGGCAAGTTTGTGTGACATGTTCTAACAAGAAAGTCAGCAGATACAATCAGTGTGAAGTCAACAGATACAATCAGTGTGAAGTCAGCAGATACAATCAGTGTGAAGTCAGCAGATACAATCAGTGTGAAGTCAGCAGATACAATCAGTGTGAAGTCAGCAGATACAATCATCAATTCGTTGATATAATTCAAGTAACAGACAGATTTGTGTATAATTTTCAAATAAGAGACACATTCGTCGTCATGAGTCTTACCGGATTTCGTTCCTCCAAGATTTGCAGAATAAGAGTTCAAGAGTAGATTGTGCGGTTTTTGCTCTTGTTACCACGAAGAAGAGAGAGAAACAGAGACAGAGAGAGACGGAGAGACAGACAGAGAGACAAAGACAGAAAGATACGGAGACAAAAAGAGACAAGAGACAGAGACAGAGTTTTGTCAGTTTGTGAAAAAGAGAAAAAGAAAGAGAGACACGTGGGAAGAACAATACTCTCTGTCTATATACACGACAAGATTTTTGTAGCCTCCAGGAAAGGACAGTGTAGTTTTCATCATTCATAGAATCATTCCATCAGTTGACGACAGTGACAGACGGAGTTTACTACAGAGGGGACACAAGTTCCTACCGTCCACGAAAGATAGGTAACATCTTTCAAAAAACACCAAGGGATTAACTGTACCGTCTGCAAAAGAGAATTTGAAGTTTTCGTCCATTTACAACAGAGACGTTCGCTGATATTTTTCAAACAACAGACAGATTCGTTGATATAATTCAAATAACAGACAGATTTGTGTATAATTTCAAATAAGAGACAGATTCGATGATGTTTTCCAGCCAACAGCAGTGACAGATCGCGCGTCACAGTGTCGTCACATTCACGTAAACTGGTGACAGTTTTGTCAACCAATGACCAAGTGACCAAATATCACCGGTCAGCATACATGGCTCTGTCTGTCAAAGGTCTGACTGGAGTGGGTGCCTACAGGGGCTACTTGCTGATGTGGTCAACAGGTGGAGTTGACCTGAATTGTGTTGTCCCGAGTTCCAGTCCACAGGTGTGAGATCATGTATGCTGCAGAGACAATCCTGGTTCATGTGCAGGTACAAGTCTTGTCTCACCATTGGGGTGTGGTGTGTGTATGTGTGTGTGTAAAGCGTGTGTGTTTTCTGTGTGTAGTGTGTGTAGTGTGTGTGTGTGTGTGTGTGTGGGGTGTTGTGGTTTTGTGTGTGTGTGTGTGTGTGTGTGTGTGTGTGGTTTTGTTTTGGTGTGGTGTTTTGTGTGTGTGTGTGTGTGTGTGTGTGTGTGTGTATGCGTGTGTGTTTTCTGTGTGTATGTGTGTGTAGTGTGTGTGTGTGGGGTGTGTGTGTGTGTGTTGTGGTGTGTGTGTGTGCGTGTGTATGTGTGTGCATGTGTGTATGTGTGCGCGTGGTGTGTGTGCGTGTGTGTGTGTGAATGTGTGTGTTGTTGTGTGTGTTTGAGTGGGTGAGTGTGTACGTGTGTGCACGCGTATGTGTATGTATGTGTGTATGTATGTGTGTGTGAATGTTTGTGTTTCGTTAAAAATGCTAGAGAGAGATGGAGAGAGAGACAGAGAAAGAAAAGAGAGAAAAGAAAGAGAGACAGACAGACAGAGACAGAGAGAAAGACATACAGACAGAGAGACAGACAGAGACAGAGAGATCAGTGAAAGAGAAAGAAAGAAAGAAAGAGAGAGAGAAGAGAGAGAGAGAGAGAGAGAGGCAGACAGACAGACAGACAGAGACAGAGACAGACACAGAGAGAGGAAGAGATCGATGAATAGATAGATAGATGGATAGATAGAAATATAGATAGATAGATAGATAGATAATGGATAGATAGATAGATAGATAGAAAATAATAGATGGGTAGA
This sequence comes from Monoplex corrugatus, assembly GCA_030674185.1. Lineage (NCBI taxonomy): Eukaryota > Metazoa > Mollusca > Gastropoda > Littorinimorpha > Ranellidae > Monoplex > Monoplex corrugatus. The sequence continues at coordinate 916 of JAPXFY010004461.1, read as the reverse complement.
TAGAAATATAGATAGATAGATAGATAGATAGATACACAGATAGAATTGATAGATACATACATACATACATACATACATACATACAAAAATACACACACACATACATACATTTCATACATACATACATACATACATACATACATACATACATATTATACATACATAGATAAAATTTTTTATTGTTGTTGTCCCTTTTTGTTTAAAGTGCAGTTGGCTGGGTACAGCCATATCAGGGCTATAACCGTTCCAAACATATACAATATTTCAACAGGAAAAAGAGAAAGAAAATTAACTACACATATCAATGCCTTCCCCTGCACATGATCTAAGAAGATGCCCCTGGCGTTTGACCACTCCGTCCAACTGATGACAAAGGGATTGAAGAAAACTTGCCTGAATACAAATTTAACATAAATAAGGACACTAAAGCATATAAAAAAAACAGGCCTAAATTACCCCAAAATTGCTTCCGCATATCTCATTTCAATACAGCCAAAAATGCATCCGATCTCTCCATCTCTCTCCCTGTCCTGTCTGCTGCACCTTTCTGTCGGTTCTGTCTGTCTGTATCTCTCTGTCTCTCTCTGTCTGTCCCGTGTGTCTCTTTCTGCCTGTCTCTGTCTGCCTGCCTGTCTGTCTGTCTGTCTGTCTGTCTGTCCTCTGTCTGTCTGTGTGTCCCTTTTTTCCCGTCTCTGTCCCTGCCCCTTTTGTCTGTCTGTCTGTCTCTCTCTCTCCTGTTTCAGTCCAAATTTTGTCGTAAACAAAAACAAAAAATCGTTTTTAAAAAGCTGTGTAAACAACAATCGGACATCAGAGGACATCTCGAGTCTGCCTGTCTGTCTTCTGTCTGTCTGTCTGTTTTCTCTGTCTGTCTGTCTGCGTCCGTCTGTCCCTGTCTCTCTGTCTTCTGTTTGTC
>JAPXFY010004460.1:10000-17930 GCA_030674185.1 Monoplex corrugatus | reverse complement strand
GGAAAGTGCTCTCCCCCCAGAGTGCTCCAATGTCTGTCTTTTGCTGTCCTTGACCATGTTGCCCTTGATGGCACCTACATCATCTCTCCAAAGGGATGTTTTCCCAAGTGATCTTACACCCTCTAATATCTGCCATTTCTGTGCTTCTGGTCGTCTATTTCATGTTTTCATGTGAGCGATGTCCCCAGTCCATTTCCAGTTTTGTTTTCGTGACATGTTTTATTGTTATTGTTGTTTTCAATTAAAGCCCAGCTGACTGCGCAGAGGCTATTAAACTCTTTCAAACACACACAATACTTCAAAAGGGAAAAAAAAGGAAAAGAAAATTAAATACATATGTACATCTATCACTGCATTCGCGTTACATAACCTGAGGACATGCCCCCGGAAAATATACCACTCCGTCCAATTTATCGCACATGGGGATTTTAAAACGTACCGGGAATACAGATTGAAACATATGTATGGACACTAAAACATATATAAAAACGGGCCTAAATCACCTAAAATTGCTTCTGCATATCTCACTTCCCAAGAACCAAAAAATTCATTTAATACATATACCCAATTATCAATCCTAAGAGAAAGTACGTAAGACTTTATCGAACACATACAGATGAATTGGACCTGAAAGGAAGAAAATTATACAAAGAAAATAATAAAAGAAAAACAAAGGAGTAAGAAATAAACAAAGAAAAGCGACGGAAAAGAGGAAATTGATTATGTCTTTCACTTTTGGTTCTTTGTCTAATGACAGTGTTTCAGATTCTACTTTTTAAGTTAAACCTTAGCATTATCTTTTCTCATTGTTCGTTTGGCTCGTTTCAAATTTCTGCACCACTGCTTTTGTCAGAGAGTTTCGTTTGGCATCCATATGTCATTGTGGTAAGACACAATTGGTTGAAAACTTTCCTTTGTTTTAGAATGACGGGGAGATGCTCGGTCTAGGAAAATTGCTATGTATTTTCCGGGAAAACCATCAATTTCCCATTTCATTCTTACCAAAACTTTATTTTTTGCTCTATTTTCATTGCTTTTGGGCTGTACCAGATGTTTATAGTTTTGTCATCTTCTCTATTTCTGTTTGTATATGATCTGTTGTATCAATACATGTCCATGGATTTGCTTTTTCCTTTTTGTATTTTGAGACGGACCTTAAGACTTTCTTCAGTCACAGTGTTTAACTGATGTTCCAAGTTTTCAGTTTTTTTCTGTCGCCAGGGCTGCATCGTCCGCAAATCACAGGTCTGACGGTTCTCTCTCCATCTGTTTTTTCCTTTTTCCCCCCAGTTGGGCATTTTTAAAGACTTCCTAAATTAACCCAGTGAATGACTTTGGTGACATGGGGTCGCCTTGCCCCACGCCTCTAAGTATGGTATTTACTCCGAGCCCTAAGTATCTACGTGCAGTCTCGCAAAAGCTCCAGGGTAGATTCTTCAAGTATTCCACTGCTCTAAATGCTTGAGAATTGCCTCATTTTCCACAGAGTAAATGCTTTTTTTAGGTCAATGTTTTCGATGCAAAGGGTATCTGTACTTTTTTTGTATATCGTAGTGTCAGTATAAAAACAATTCGTGTAAGCTACGGAATCCAACGATGCGGACATGAGTATCCTAGTCTAAAAGACGTGTGTCAAATAAATACAATTTTTATAGAAAAATACATTTTTTTTTATAAGTACGAAGTCTGGTATGCAGATAGATCTAAATTTCGCTTACTTTTGTATATAGCCGAGTGCACAAATAAATACAATTGCCCCCGATTGTAGGTCCCACATGCAGACGTGCAAGTTGTGTCTGCAATATACAAAAACCCGCGTATTGAAAACCGGTGACTACGTACAAAATAAAGACAATTTCTGTAAGTACAGCATTCCGAATGCAGACGTTACTGGTCTGATACTGGTTTATTTCTGTATATAGCCATGTGTGCAAATAAATAAAAATTGTTTGAAGTGCAGGTCCAACACGCAAAACATGCAAGTGGTGCCATGACATACAAAAATCCGCGTATTTCACGTTAGCTTATTTCTGTACAGCTTAGTCACAAGTGGTAAAAACAAATACATATAATTCACGTGAGTTCGGAATTCCCCTATGCAGATAAACAGAGTCTGATACTGGCTCGCTTCTGTATACAGCCGTGTGAGGAAATAAACACAATTGTTTTTTAACCTTTGACTCTCGCACCCAATCCACCAACTGCAAAAAACTTAACCCTTTGATTTCCTCACCCCATCCATCAGCTTCCTGCAGGAAGCTGGGGGGACAGGTTGAAGGAATCAAAGGATTAAGTTTTTATTTTGCTAGCATGGTTGACAATGTAGGATGCTGGTGGACAGGGTGCGGGAGTCAAAAGGGTTAAGTGCAGCTCCAGCATGCAGACTCGTTTTACATGCGCAAAATTTAAAAGCACACATATATAAAAGCTTGCAGTTTTGGCTGCCCCTGAAAATGGGGAGTTGTTCATATTGTTTGCTAGCGTTTTGGGCCCCCCGCACGTATCAAAACATCATTCATCATAGTCTCTGTCTCACCATCTTTTTCCCCCATCTCTCCTTCTCTCGCCTTTCTTCCCGTAAGCGGTGTTATATGTTAAGATATGTTCCCATGCCATGTCAAAACCTGTTTTTTTTTTTCCCCGTTGTCTTTGTGACTGGGATTTATGGTGTCTGTTCTGACTTACGGTTTTTTGTGCTTTGTATCTTTTCTATGCCAGTGAATGGGTAGCGCAAGCTGTGTTAGATCTGAGAAGTTCTATAACTGGGAGACAATACCTACGGACTCTCAAGAGTTATGTTCTTTGATTAATATTATAAAAAAATTTTCTCTGCTTCCTTTATTCTATGGTATTTGTTTTGAAAAACGTTTATGATGGTGATATCAGTGTTGGTTGTTTAATAAATGTTGACGATGGTAATAACGTACTGACTGTTCAATAAAGTTTATGAGGTGATAATGGTATTGGTTATTCATTAAATGTTGATGATGGGTTGATAATGGTATAGAGTTCAATGAAAAGTTGACGATGGCGGTAAAAGTTCAAATTTCATTTTCCTGTAAAGCGTCGATGGTTCCCAGAACGTTGCAGATTAAACCCAAAAACATCATAAATCAGTATTGTTAGGTTAACCTCAGACCCCGCACCCCTTCCTGCACGGTTGACGATGCATGACGCTGGTGGACAGGGTGCGGGAGTCAAAGGGATAACAAAAAAGTTGTACTGATCACACACACACACACACACACACACCCCACCCCACAACACACACACACACACACACACACACACACAACACACTATCTCTCTCTCACATACCCCCACACCACACACCACACACTCTCTTCACATAAACCCACAAACCCCACACACACACCACACACACACACACCACACCTGCCCCATTCTCCACGCTGTTTAAGAGGCATTTTTTTTCCCCTGCCACTCACTCCAGCTCTTCAACACACCACCAAACCAAGTTCAGTCAGTCAAGTCTCAGTGTACACAAGTCCACAGGAGCTACCCATGACACACGGCGGTATGGCTAAACAAAAAAACAACAACAACAACAACAACAACCAAATCAAAAAAAAATAAAAAAGAGAAACAGAAACAGAAAAATGAATCCGAAACGTTTTTTGATATAACAAGACAAGACAAGACAGGAGGAAATTTTCGGCCAGCTGGGCCCTTTTTCAAGCATATGCAAAGACAACAAAGAATCAATGCAGAAAATTTTACGGAAAAAAACAACAACAAAAAACAAACAAAAAAACAAAACAAAAAACAAACAAAACAAAGAAAAAAAAAAAAACAGTACAAATCTTCATTTCTGTCTTGCGTCTGCTCTGCTTAACGTAAAGTCATGGAAGCTGCGTCGGTTTTTTTGGTTTGTTTGTTTGTTTGTTTTTGTTGTTGTTTTTCCCCTATAAAGTTTTGTTGTGCACTTATTCTTTGTTGTCTTTTGTATACGCTCGACAAAAGGGCCAGTTGGCCGAAAATTTGCACTTGTTTGTCTTCTCTTGTCTCGTCTTGTCCTGTTCTGCCTAGTTTTGTCCTGTCCTGTCGTGTCTTTCTTGTCTTGTCCTGTTCTGTCTACTTTTGTCCTGTCCTGTCTTGTCCTGTCTAGTCTTGTCCTGTCTTGTCTTGTCTTGTCTGGTCTTGTCCTGTCTGTCTTGTCTGGTCTTGTCCTGTCTAATTTTGTGTCCTGTCTTGTCTTGTCCTGTCTTGTCGTCATTTCCTGTCTTGTCATTTCCTGTCTAGTTTAGTCTTGTCTTGTCTGGTCCTGTCTTGTCCTGTCCTGTCTAGTTTAGTCTTGTCTGGTCCTGTCTTGTCCTATCAAATAAGCGTTCCGATTCATTTCTGAGTGTTTCTGGTTCCTGTTTGCTTAAATACTGGCAATCACTTTGATTTGAATTAAAAGAGACGAGGAAAAAAAAAAAAAAAAAAAAAAAAGAAAAAAAGGGGGGGGGGGGGGGGGTGGCACTGCACGATGGCGAAACTCTCTCCCCGAGGAAAAAGCATCCCAAAGTTCATTACATATACATGTTGTTGTTTTTTTTAAATCAAATTTTATACACATAAATCCATTATGATTAAAAAAAAAAATTACCCAAACAGAAATGACCGGGTCAAAACTACTGGTAACGGGGGGTCACTTCTGCACTATCACCAACAAACCAGCAGCAAAGAGAACAGTATACAACCCTCGCCCACATTCGTCCATGCCGGTATTGATTTTTTCCGCCGGCCGTTCCAACTTGGCCTGTCCCCCCTTGTGGATTAGGGTTCCGGATGCTGGTGCATGTAGATCGTCTTCAATATCGCTGATTAAAATAAAGCTTTGCGTCTTTTGCAAAGAATGCACGTGTCTAGCCATCTTCCCCTTCGGCAGTGGCTTTGCGTGCTTAGGATGTTAGCTGGGGGGGGGGAGGGGGGGATAAGGGGGAGAAAAAACACCACCACACCAAAAAAGCTGTGGTTTACGACTGTGGACAGAGAATAGCAAGGAGGCGCGGGAAAGGGTAGCGGAATGCCTATCTCTTGCACCCCGTCGACTATCCACCCCCGCTCCCCACTCTCTCTCTCTCCTCTGCCTCTCTCTCCTTGTTTTCCGCCTCCTTTCTCTCTCTCCCCCTCTCTCTCCTCTGCCTCTCTCTCCTTGTTTTCCGCCTCCTTTCTCTCTCTCCCCCTCTGTCTCTCTCTTTTGCATCTCTCTCTCTCTCCTTGTTTTTCCGCCTCCTTTCTCTCTCTCTTTCTCTCTCTCCCCCCTCTCTCTCTCCTCTGCCTCTCTCTCTCTTTTGCATCTCTCTCTCTCTCCTTGTTTTCCGCCTCCTTTCTCTCTCTCTCTCCCCCCCTCTCTCTCTCCTTTGCATCTCTCTCTCTCTCCCTGTTTTCCGCCTCCTTTCTCTCTCTCTTTCTCTCCCTCTCTCTCTCTCCTCTGTCCCCCTCTCTCTCCTATGCTTCTCTTCCCTCTCCCCTCTGCTTCTCTCTCCTCCTCCCTCTCTCCCCCTCTGCTTCTCTCTCTCTCTCTCCTCTGCTCCTCTCTCCTCCCTCTCTCTCATCCTTCTCTTCCTTCTGCTTCTCTCCCTCTCTCTCTCTCTCTCCTATGCTTCTCTCTCTCTCTCTCTGTCTCCCCCCCGCTCTGCTCCCCACCCCCTTTCTTCTCTTCTCTCCATCTGTCCTTCTTTTTCGCCTCCTCTTGTGTTCTGGCTCAATCTCCTGTTCAGCATTCTTTTCAAATTCAATCTACTTTTCACACCATATTATTTTCGACCCGTCCCCCATCTATTCCACCGTGTGTGTGTGTGCGTGTGCGTGTGTGTGTGTGTGTGTGTGTGTGTGTGCGTGTGTGCGTGTGTGTGTGCGTGTGTGTGTGTGTGTGTGTGCGTGTGTGCGTGTGTGTGTGTGTGTGTGTGTGTGTTGTGTGTGCATGTGTGCACATGGCCCAATACACTAACAGGCTAAGTAATCTGTTGTATTATTGGGCGAAAAGGTCAACGCCAAGAGCATATCCTTAGATTACATGCGCAAATGCATTGATACGTGCATTTAATTTTCTTTTCCAATTTTTTTTTCCTTTCCTTTTCTTTTCTTCTTCTTCTCTCTCTCTGTCTTTTCTTTCAGGGTCAGCAAGGTGTTGTGCGAGTATTCAGTTGGTTATAGCCTTGCAATGGCTCTGTGGCTTCAAACAGTAACAACAACAACAATAATAATAGTAGCAGTGATAACAGTTATAATAATGATGATGATGATATTAATGATAATGACACTACTGATGATAATGATGATGATGATGATCATCATCATCATAACAATAATACTGATGATAATAACAATAATAACAATAATAATAACAGTAACAACAACAACAACCACAAAAACAATGATGATAATAATAATCATCATCATCATCATCATAATGACAACAACTTCTTGTATTGTTTAGCGTCCCTTTTCTCCTTTCTGCTTGTTTTCGACTACTAAGATGATCATGACTTTTAACCGCAATCAATGGTGAGCGTATATTCACCCAAAACAATCAACAGTTTTACACCAATCAATGGTGAGCGTGTATTCACCCAAAACAATCAACAGTTTTACACCAATCAATGGTGAGCGTATATTCACCCAAAACAATCAACAGAGAATGGACACCGTCATCACCAACTCTTGATAGAGACAGCGATGGCGATGGATGCCATATCCGAAGACAGCAGAATAATACACACACTATACATAATCAATAAAAGACAAAACGAGATGGACTGGACACTTCATCCGAAAAATACGGAATCTTCAATTTGTTCAAGAGGATCCGTATGAGCTCCACCCAAATCAGCCAGCAATTACCTGGCCAACGTCCTGAACCTGCACCAAAAAACCCCTACCTGCTGGCAGAGAACAGGGTAACAGTACCCCGTATCAACCAGCAATTATCTGGCTGACATCCTGAACCTGCGCAAAAACTTTATTTGCTGGCAGAGAACAGGATAACAGTATCCTGTATCAACCAGTAATTATCTGGCTGATATCCTGAACCTGCGCAAAAACCTTGTTTGCTGGCAAAGAACAGGATAACAGTATCCTGTATCAACCAGTAATTATCTGGCTGATATCCTGAACCTGCGCAAAAACCTTGTTTGCTCGCAGGATAATAGTATCCCGAATCAACCAGCAACTATCTACCTGCCCAAAACCCTGTTTGCTAGCAGAGACCAGGATAACAGTATCCCGTATCAACCAGCCCTTTTTTTTTTTATTACCTTTCTTTTTTATATAATGGAAGAACAGCAGTTCTCAGGAAATATTTGTTTGTTTGCTTGTTTATTTGTTTGTTTGTTTTTGTCCAATGCTTATTCAAGATATCAGTAAAAAGTACAAAATTTCAAAATTCTGTATTTTTATTATACAAAACAGGAGATTGTTACAATGGCTCGACTATTCAAATGAAAACAATATGGGCACAAAAAAATCAGTTCTAAAACGCATTTGCTCTCTCTCTCTCCTCTCTCTCTCTCTCTCTCTCTCTCTTCTCTCTCTCTCTCTCTCTCTCTCTCTCTCTCTCTCTCTCTCTCTCTCTGCCTATTCGTCTGGAAGGTAAATGTCCTTCAGGGGCTTTCTGTGCACATCATGGTTGTTCAGCGTGCGCTTCAGAAAATTGAATTTTCACACTTTTTTGAACACTTAATAAACACATGTTTAAACAGGCTCCTCTAAGCCTTGCCTTGATATAAAGAAACCTGCTTCTACACTTAGTGAAGGGACAGTCTGGTGGAATTCGTGTGTATACACTTCAGTTGAGATTCGTCACATTAACAGAATTCTGAGAGTTCTCAGAGAAAACAATACAAAAAATTTTTTAAAAACATACAATCTCTCTCTCTCAAACACACACACACATTCACTCACACACACACACACACACACC